>WAAD01007724.1:35224-69793 GCA_013389945.1 Fregata magnificens
CCTAGGGCGGCGTCCCCAGCCCCTCCCGGCCCCGGCTCTCCGCCCTGCTGGGCGGCTGGCTTCTCCCTGCCCCCGAGCGAATCGGTCCCGCGAGGCTCGTCCCGTGCACCCCACCCACAGCCGTACGCCGCGAGATGGGGCCAGGCTGGGTTAGGTAAGGCTCTGGCAGCCGGGCTGTGCTACCGCTGAAGCGCGCCCTTTAGTCTTCAGAGAAGAAGCGAAGGCAGCGCTGGGACCTGCCGCTGCTTCCAGTTGCCGCGGGGTAGCGGCAGACGGCCCCGCGCCTGCAGCCTGTGCAGGCAGCGGGAAGCGCGGGTTGAGCAACTACCTTGATTATCCAGGGCTCAAAGGAATATATCATGCTAGCGTGTGCGATCGTTGGTATTTCACAACCTGCTGTAAGAGCAAGCACTGTTCAATAATCCTGTAATAAACTTTAAGAGAAGAAAATTCAGGATGATGATACTAGCCTTATAAAGGGACGATGATAGAATAATTGCTTTTTTCTGAGTATCTCAAACCATCAACTTACACAATTCTGCGTTCACGTTCTACCAACATTTTACAGACAGAAGTACAAGCAAAGCAGCTAAATGCCATTTGAATTCTAAAACAGTGTCGTCTAGCAGAGTTTCAATAGTATCCACCTGAGTGATCCATCAAAACGAGGCACCAGGTACTGGTGGATTTTTGGAGGTCTCATAATGGCATCTTTAAGCACCTGAAGACCTCCAGAAAATCTGCAGCACGCTATGTGCTTGGCATATATATATATATATATAGTGATTGGCACCAAATCAGTAATACGATAGCTCACAATTGTCTTTACAGAACTGCTTAATACGGTGCCGCATCACGACGTCTAACTCGGCTGCAAACAGGCCCATAGGTTTATTAGCACAGCACTGTGCGAGATCCATTTGCTACATAATATGCCTGTATGAAGAAGGTGCTGTGTCAACCAGCCCTGACTCTTGGCTGCATCAGTGTAGCAATACCATCATGCTTTCAGCTCTGCCAACCATTTTCTTCACCACTAGTTCAGGTATTTCTGTGGGGTACTGCACTGCAGGCCAGAGATGTGCCCTAAATGTTTCTCTGCTCAAGTCCCCTGGAAGTCTTAAATGTATTTGAACACGTCAAGGCAGGGTTTAGCTCCCTGTAAAAGGTGCTGGTTTCCTCCAAAAGTTGTAAGAGGAACTGGTATTTGTATGTGACTCCTCTCATCACCTCAAATCCCAGGGTTTCCATTAGGCTCCCGCTGTAATGCTGGTGGAGATTGAGTGGCTCAGAAGGGAATTCACAACAATTACGTTGCCCGGCGAGGAGCTCTCCAGAGCTGGACTATGAAAAAAACCCCAGAACAGCATGTCTGAAATCCTCTAGGATTTAATTGCCTCACTCAGGGCTGCAGAAAACCTCTTTAGCTACTTGTATGCACCATTACATCCTAACAATGGGATTTAAAAACATCTCAAAAGAGTCCAAGAGGAGCTCATAGTTTCCAAATACACCTAGGAGAGGCGGTGGTGTGCAATTTTTTATTTATAGAAAGCACACTGCCAGGAAGAGAGAGCAGGATTCAGGCTCTTTTTCAATCCGAGTGGGCTTGAAGCCATACCGAGCAATCACTAGATACCTTTAGCACGCAGATTTTGAACAAGCCTCGGACAAAACACTATGATGAGAAACTTGGGATTTTGCCTCTAAGCGAGCACCACAAGCACTGGGCCATACTTCCAGTTTTCCCACCTCTAACTTAGCTCTCTAGCCACCTCTGTCTTGTTGGGCCATGTGTCTTCATCCATGCATCATCTCACCATTTCAATGAGCAGAGCAGAGAGGTTCCTAATCCCAATCCTGTCTGCCATTTAGGCGCTTCCCTTCATTTAGGGAAGAGGAAGGTGCGAGACTGAACCCGTTTCAGTTCACAGGGAAGGAGGGAGCTGAAAAGGGAGATGAAATCACATCCCACGCTTCCTAGAAGAGTCCTATTTCATTACAAAGGTGACTGTGACCCCTACCTTTTTCCATTCTCTTCTAAAGTAATGGGTCAGCTCTGCTGTATTTCGTACTCTCTCCATGTGCGCTCTCATGCTATTTACTCAGAGCTTAAGTGCAGGAGAGTACCATTTCTTAATCCATGCTTTTGGAAAAGAGACACTGAGGTGTTCAGAGAGGGACATTTCTGAACATCTGTGGAAATTTGACAGGGAGAGCTAGTTAAATGGCATGGGAGCAGGGGATTTTCAGAGCATTATCCCATCAACAGGTTTTTCAGGGCTAATCTCAATTTTGCTGATAGAGATCAACTCCATTTAAAAAATAGGTTTTCTCCCTAAACTGTCACTAGAAGGCTGTTCCTGAGCCTCATTTCTTTAATAGTTAGAAGGAGTCTTATTTCTGCCATAAAATGGTACATGGCCAGCTCATAGCCATCTGCTCTTGTACTTTGTCCCTTTACATTAGGAACTCCTTTATGTCACTGACAATGTCTGGAGCGATAAGCCTCATTCCCTGCCAGCCCTCATTCTGTGACAGTCAGGGAGCTGAGGTCCTCTAGCTTCATCTCATGAGAAAGGTGCTACAAATGCTCCCCGACCAGTACTGCAACCAGTCCTTCAGATGAGGTTTCGCTAGAGCCTTACACAGTCTTTACTAGGGAAGCTGAATCACTGATTCTGATTACTTATAATCATATTATGATCAGCTGATAAATCCAGGCCCTTCCCCATCTCAGCTTAGATCAATTTTTTTTTAAAATGTATTGTGATTCCCTAGCACACAACACCAAGTTTGTTCACCAACACGGCACTCCCCTTCCTGTGTTATGCCTGCTCTTTTTCAGTACCCGTTTTTATCTCTTTGGGCTGCTCCCTAACAGATCTTGCAATTTCTTCACTACATCATCTCCAGCTTAGCAAATAGCTTCTCATGCAAAAAAAACCCAAACAAAAAAAACCCAACATCAGCTGAGGTACATATGGACAGGATGGATCCCATTTCCCTTCCCTGGAAAAGCAGCTGTCTCATCAAAAAGGTAGATTAGTTTGACACACTGAACCTTTGGCTAATCATTAGCTATCGCATCCCCCTTTTATCTCCAGGCCTGTAAAGATAATTGTTCTTCCTCCCAAAACCTATTCTAATCCCTTCTTTTGATTTCCTTTTTTTTTTTTCTTTCACATTTTTCAGTTTATGCGTTTAATTCCAATTACAGTTTTATCTGCCCTGCACATAGCTGTTTAGGATAAAGACCATGGAGCTAGCTCTAAAATCTGGGACATCTGAGAAAGCTGATGCAACCTTGTCACAAGCACTACCAACTAACCCTTCTGCAGTTGTACAATATGCAGTTTCAAGACTGTTCCATTTATCTCAAGTATCACTACATATAATATGCTGCAATCTGTGTTGCACACACATCCTAAATCCTTTCCTGAATCCAGTCCATAATCATTTCCCCATAACTCCGGGAATATGAAGTAAGGCCTGAAAGGCCACGTGATGGAAATCAAATATAGTTTGATGGGTGTACAATCTATCAGGAAACCTGCATGCAGCTTACAAACTTCTGTAAACAGATATCAACCCAACCCAATGTCTGACGCATAAATTCAACAGGCATGCCATCTGTCCGTCATTTAACCACCAAAAGCTTCTGCCTTAATCCTTTCCATTTAGCTACCACGTTAATTGTGATATAGGCATGCCATTTTCCTAAAATACAGATTAAATCAAATTTATTGTAAAAGAAGAGAGAAACTGATAGCGCACTCATAAAGTGCCCTTAACTCCTTAGAAGAAAGGTACCATTTAAGTACTAGGTTTGCTGAAGGCATATAATTTATAGCAAAAGGAAGCACATAGGACAGAGCATCAGCAGGAGGTAACAGGAGCACTACTGGACAGGTGGCAAGTCACCAGGTCTGAGATCCTGGCCAGCCTTGAAGATCTGATGAGAATTTCTGTCCAGTAATGCATACACCGTTGCTCCAGCTCCTTCAGCTGATATCACTCTGGGTTTGATAACCTGACATGCGGTAATTGCCCACACAGATTGAAGAGCTATGGCTTGCGCTTTTTCAGACTGAACTTCAATTCAATGTCAGGTTCACGACACCAATAACATCGTTCCAATGCTGTCTCCTCTAGGTAAGGCACACGTATTCGTTGAACATACCTGAAATACAAGAACTCAAGAATCTGATATCAATAGAGGATGTAAAATAGGAGGAGAAGTTGGGGTACAGAACCATATGGCATTCTCAGGGGTTATTATATGAAACTGCATGTCTAGACTAATAGGTTGTGGTCCCACCACACAATCCGTTGGTATAAACAATTCCATTTCCCCTGTAGTTAATATTTTGGGAGAGATACCATCTGGAAGAATTTAACTCCTCACCACATTTTGTAATGGAGGTGTTGTAAGATGATCATAGTCTTTGATTATGAATATTCCAGCTATTTAACAAAAAAACCGCTTTAGTTAGAGGCAAACTCCAGTGTTGTAAAGTTTTAGTACTGGTTAACTTTTTTAATTGTTCCTTCAACATCCCGTTAATTCTTTCAATCAAACCATTAGCTTTGGGATGGTAGGCAACGTGGAATATCCAATCTATCCCTAGACCTTGAGCCCAATCTTGGACATTATGTCCAATAAAGTGTGTTCCTTGGTCACTTTGTATTTGGTGAAGAGGTACGTATGGATGAATGAGTTGTTCTAATGCTTCAATTGTGTTATGTTGATTAGCCTATTTGGTGGGTTAGCGAAAAACAATCCTGGCACTGTATCCACAGCAGTGAATACATATTGCCAGCCCCTCGACAGGGGCAGGGGGCCCATGTAATTGACCTGCCAGGTATTCAAGGCCCATCGACCCTGTTTTATCTTTCCCCATGGCCTATGTAATGCCCTTAAATGTAGCTGCGTAGAAATAGTATAGTTATGTGCACATGCTTTATAAACACGTAATGGCTATTGAACAGAAAGCATTAGCAAGATCTATCATCATCTTTCAGGGCTGTAAATTTTTGCTGATTTTTTCTATAACAGTAACCATGTCTAGTACCATAACTGCAAGTGGTGGGGTGACTGTATTCAATTCTCTATAATCTACAGTCATTCTCCAAGTGCTGTCTGTTTTCGAACAGGCCAAACAGGATTATTAAAAGCAATTATGGTTTCCTTATCAATTCCCACTTGTTGAAGTGCCTGAATGGTTTGAGTAATTTCCTCCTCCCCCGCCCCGCCCTGGAATACGATATTGTTTTACAGTTACCACCTGGGCAGGCACGGGCAGCACAACAGGATCCCACTTTGGGAATCCACGCAAGACAGTTATAGATTGAATAGCAAATCCCGCTTGTGAAGTCCCAAAGCAGAAGCAGCCATTTAAGTTTCAACTGTTCATCCTGCCAACACATCAATACCCAAGATACATTCTTTAACTGGGGCAATTAACGCTGTCATGGTAAATGGAGTGGAATTTCCTATTGTTAAGGTAACCTTAGCTCGGAGGGCAGGGGTTGGATTTCCCCCCAGTCCACAGATCTGTGATGTGGCTTCTTTATTATTAATATTACCATGTAATACAGTAACCTCAGCTCCGGTATCTGCCAGAGCTAACACATGTAAAATCCCCCCAGACCGCCCCTCTATAGTTAAAGGAACATAGGGGCGTCAGTCCCCCTCACAGTAAGAGGCTACAGTGGTGGCAATTTTGGGGGACCTGCCAAACCTTCTATTCTGCTGTTTTGGCATTTGCCAAGTAGTGCCTTGCCTTGAGGTGGCAGGCAGGGGTGGAAGGTGGGCGCGGAGTTTGTGGTGGGGCCAGGGGCGGTCGGCTTTTTTGTGTAGGCGCTAACTTTTGCTATCGGCAAAACTTTTCTGATGCTGTAATCCCATTTATTTCTTATCACGGGACACCGGCTTGTACAAGATCATTCCACATCTGTTTCCTCATCACCCATGATGTAACTCCTTTTGGTTTTGCCGCCTTTCCTTTACTCACCACCCACACAGATGATCCCAAAATTACAGCCCCAATTTCCCTCAAGGTATTTGCTAGGGCGCCTACATTACCAGTAGCATTTGTGACTGCTGGTATAATCAAGGGTTTTAGTGAGGCAGGCACTCCTCTCAAAAGCTGCATTTCGATACTTTTCGTTACTGCTACCCTGTCCAGATTGAATCCCGGAATCAATGCATGAGCCATTGCTGTTACCAAAATGTTCCCAGGAACATCAAAGTAAGACGATAAGCAGTACAGCAAGCAGCAAAAGCAAAAAGCAGCCACTAACGAGCACTAGACTCTAACATACAGTAAGGCAAGCAAGCCCCATGGCAAGCACAGGAGCCTGCCGATTAATAGCTAAACAGCAATAACAACTATAAATTTGATCTAGCACATTCCAATCAAATCTGTTGTTGTTATCGCAAACCCTTTATGCCCCATGTTGGGGCCAAAAAGGGACTGTCGTAGTGTAACCCCGGCCAGCAACTAAGCACCACACAGCCGCTAGCTCACTCCCCCCCATTTATTAGCAATATGCACTATCAAATGTTCTACAGTATATTGCAACCCATGGCACTGCTCTGCTTGAGTAGTAATTACTTCTTGCACAATCACCTTTGCATCTTGTAAAGTCCGAACTTCCTTTTCCAATTCTCTCATTGTACTCCATAATGCAACAACTTCATGGTCAAGAGCTCTAAGACCGGTAACTAATAACAATCCCAATCTCCCCAGTAACTCGCAAGGAGACTCCGATGCCGCTTTCCATGGCAATCCATGCATAGCCGTTTCAATTGTCTGGGGTGTAACCACTGCCCCGTCATCTATTTCAGGCCATGCTTCCAGCGGAGCCCATGTAGCCAGGAAAGTGGCCACAGCGGTCCAGCGCTCAGTACTGGGCCATCCTGGAATATGGGAGTCACTGTCATGGCCTCCCCAGTCCCTGACTTTTTTGCCAGCCATGGCATGGCTGTTCCTGGATCCTGCCGACTACGCCAAATGTGTGAGCTGGCACAGGCAGGACGCGGGAACAACCACAAAACCACGGATGAAATGCAAAGAGTAAATTTATTTTCGTTACCTTGCCAACCAAGGGATCCCCAAAGCAGTACCCGGGCAGAGGCACACAAGTGGGAATGCAGGCATCGCGGAGCTCGGTCCTTGCTAGAGGATCAATGAACCTGCTGTTTTCACCTGTTTATTAAGGATTCACGCAGGCACAGTTTACCCCTGTGCTTTGATCTTTCCCACAGCGAGACAGGAATCTGAAGCATGTTCAATAGGGTGCCTCTAAGTCTATCGCAGGCCTATGTTATCGAAACGCGGATATTCTACTTGTCTAACACACAAGGCCAAACAACGATTAGTATGATATATGTGTTTTTCGACACCCCAGCTGTGAGGCACTTGAACGTGTTTACAATCCTCCTCACCAATCTTCCATTATTTTCCCAACACAGGAGCAATACAAAATCTAAAAGCAGATCGATAAAGCAACCTCTGGAGTTTTCTGTAGGCTTCTGCCATCATTTTTTTTTAAAGGGAAAAAAAAAAAAGTCAAGCAGCCATTTCACACACCTTTTGCTAGGATTCAACACTAAGTCATACTGTAGAGGTAGACCCCTATTTTCTCTGTAATATGGCTGAAGCATGTGGGTAGTAGGGCCAGCTTTTGAAAAATCTCTTTACAGGCTCTGTTTCAAGCTGTATGCTCTTGGAAAACTGGGAACTTTAATTTGGAAGCTATATCAGAAGTACTTCCTCTGGTTACTTTGGCTGGTATTGTGTAAACTATTTTGTAACTATTGCTGAATCTCAAAATACATGAGAGGTCCTTAGATCTAGATGCATCCCATGTCCTAAAAAATTCTGTCTGTTGAAATGCTATTTCTGCTGCCAACCCTTGCTTAGTCCAAGTGATGTGGGAGGGAGAAATGTGGCAATCCAAATTTAGAAAAGGTAGTACAAAACATGTGTTAACTAACAAAACATATTGAGCACATTTGCCTTCGACCAACTTGCTTGTAAACAGGTCTCTCTCAAGAACATAACGCATTTTAAATGACAGCAGGTAGAGAAGAGTGTGGTGCAAGGGGCACATGCTATGCAGCGTGCACTTGGCATCACTGTGCTGCCAGCAAGGGTCTAGTTAATTCACAGTGCATGTAATCCACTCACCAATAATCAACAGCTATCCACCTCATGCTAAAGGAATGAAAACAGTGACTGAGTTCTGTGACCACAGTCTTGCTTTGTCAATTTATTTCTAAAAGCAGGAAAAATTCTCCAGCACTTAGCATATTTTCATATTGGAGGGTGGCTGGAAACCAGTGTAACTGGCTCTGGTAGGATAAGCAGTGAATTTTCGTATCTTGAATTCCTTGGTTTCTGTGAGGGTGTGTTTTTCACATTTCACATTGGTTTCTGGATCTGTGTTTTTCATTCTCAAAGTTAAACAGATAAATCCTGAGAGTTACAATTTGCTTCTCAGGTTTGATATCACAACCATTGCCTTTACTCTTCATAATTTAAAACTATTGCATAGAACAAATAATCTAATACTATTTCACATGAACATGGTCCATTTTTTAATATATTTTCACATTATTTTTGTTTCACAATTTTGTGGTCTGATACATATGTGGCCACAGTTTATTGCAAGAGATCCCATACAGCTTTACATATCCTACGAATGAGATACAGCAATGACCATGCCCATTGCTAACTTGCAACCTTAGCTTTTTTTTATTAGTTACTTTTGAAGGATTTGTTATTCTTTAAGACAGAAAACTGAGAAAAAAAGAGTATGGCTAACAAACTGTGGGGGAAATTCAGATAGCCACTGGAGTTAGACTTTTCAAATCTTGTCTTGCAGAGCACAAGTTCCTTTTTCTGTTTGTAATGAGGCTACTGTTTTCTCTCATAAGCTGTGTCATTTCTACATTAACTATATTATTATTATTAATTACAATTATGGATATTACTATATCTGGTAACTGCTGGGTGGCAAATAATGTTGCATCTTAAAGACCTAATACTGTCATAAAAATGCCTAATAATTAGCACCTTACAACAGCTGCTGAGACAGATTCTCAGCAAAGCCTCCTCCTTGGTCTTGACCTAAGAAAAGACTTCAAACCTGTTATTGCTCTAAAGACTAGATATTTGCCTTCCCAACCCTAAGACCAATAATATTTAGGGAATGATTCTAGAGATAGCTAAGGAACATTAATGTACACAAGGAACAATTTCTCTGGTAGAATATTTCCCAAGAGTTATGATGCATTTTGAATGTTGTCTTGCAGCACAATGATCCATCAGCCAGGAAATACACATGAAGATTATTTTACATTCACCTACTTACAGAGGTTCCCATTCTGCAGAGAAACTATGGACACAGAAACAGCTGGTCCTTCATTCAGCACCCCTGAGAGGTGGAAACTCACGAGAACAGTGTGGAACTAACATTTGTAATAAAATGAAATAATTGCTTGTGTAAATAGTAACCAGTAAGCTGCTTAGCATGCATTAGCCCCTTCTTAACATTTGAAAATGAGGTAAGCAATTCTGGAGAGGAGATTATGGAGCTGAACATAGGTGAAAATGCTGTCAGCAGAGTGTGTGGGTGGGATATAAACATACGCACTGTGCATAAATATAGGCCTTTGTTATAGCAGTCCTGGTTCCCTTGATTCTTTAAATACCAGAGATTTTAAATTCTTGGATTTTTTCCTTCCAGTTGGAGAAGGGAAGAAAATTATACCAAACAGTTGCACCTTGCAGATGGCTAAAGCAAGCCACAGGCTGAATGACAGAACCATGTAATGCCAGCACAAAAGGAGCATGGACATCACAAGTGCCACAGAAGGTTGCCCAAAGGAGTTCACACAGTTTGTCTTGCAAAGCAAAAATTTCTAGTGAGTTTTTGGGCAACAATACCAACCTGAGCAGTCACTGCCAGCCCTCAGCCACCCTTGGCTGTGCTCATACAAGCGTCCATGCACAGTGGACAGCCTGGAAGAACTATGCTGCCAGGAATTAACTTTTTTTCCTCTGAGGTGTTTCTCAACTTAAACCATTCTGCTGCTGAACAACTAACCACCCGTGGCCTCACCATGGACAAGCTTCCTTGCTGCTTATGTAAGCTAGGTGACCTGGGGAAAGGCATTTACTGGCACATAACAGAGGGAGAGGGGAGCTGAGAGACCAGGGGTGGGAGGGGAGGCAGCCTAGATGGTGGTGATATACACTGTATGCTGCACAGTGTTTAGGGACCTTTCTGTTCAAATCAGCTATATTGGGGATTTGAGGGACTTAATTAAAGTTATCCCTGTGATGTGCAGATGTTGGACAACCGGCCGGTGCCCATTGTGGCCAGTCACACTAAATTAATTCTGTAGCCTCTAGGCTTCCTAAAAATGGGGACGAAAGAAAGAAGACACAGTTTAGGGAGTCTGCCTTTTCCCAAAAGGTCTCTGAGGACCCTGTTTGTGGAGCTGGAAGTTTGGAGCAGCTATTCCAGAACATAGCTAGAGAAGAGAGCTGGCTACAGCTTCATCTACAGGCCAACCAACTGTGTTACAGGAGTTGTCGTAAGTGACCTTCCTCAGCCTGGACCCCTGTTTTAATCATTGAATTATAGTGCAAGGAGGAGGACTTGGGAAAGGCTCTTCATCCTGCAGCTCTGCTTTAACAGCAATAGAGAGCTTTTTCTTTTTGTTTATAAGGGAAGGTCAGTGAGAAAGGCATCTAAGCTATGCATCTCTCATTGGCTTAAAGTAAACATCCATCCTTATCATCCTCCTGTCAGTTATTTTAGGCAGCTAACTGTGCAAGGCCCTGGCTGTTGTGAATCCCATTTTGAAGAATTCACCATTCTTCCCAAGTGTTGCACAGGAAATTTAGGCACAGCTTTAACGCTAGGCTGTAAATTTTATCCCGGGGATCAAGTGTTTCAAGAGAGCTGTTGAAATGGTGAATATAGAATCGTAGAATCGTTTAGGTTGGAAAAGATCTTTAAGATCACCAAGTCCAACTGTTAACCCAACACTGCCGATTCCACCACTAAACCATGTCCCTAAGCACCACATCTACATGTCCTTTAAATACCTCCAGGGATGGTGACTCAACCACTTCCCTGGGTAAGCATACATATTGCAGGGAAAGACAAGAATCTGACAAAAACACCTTCCCCCACCACAAAATAAGTGTGTCATTACTTCTAAGAAGGATGTGAAAAGAAAAGGGAAAAAAACCCAAACATGTAGAAGTATGTGAGAACTCTTGAATCCCACAGCTACTTCAGGCCTGATTCTCTGAGATGCCAAGTACTTGACAAAGACAACATTCAGGTAAGCAAGATAGATACTTAATTCCTTTTGTTGGTCTAATTACCATTTCATTTTCATCTAGATGGCACTAGATACGATCTAATTGTTTAGTAGGCAAATAATCCATACAGCAGAAAATGAAAACCTGTTAAGCTCCCAACTTAACCAGGAATCCTACAGAAGTTCACAATCAGCAAGAATATTACTGTAGACTTTCAGTGTCACCAGTTGTTTAAATGACATTATAAATCAACAACTCCCTATCCATTGGTATTAGGATTTAAAAATAAATGCCAGGTCCAGATCTTCAATTACTGCAAATCATTGTATTCACACTTCAAATCTGCTGGTGAATTTGCATTTAGTTTTAGAAATCAGTAAACTGCTCTGCTTGAATAACACTTTTACTTTGAGTGGTCCCCCTTACCTCAGTGATGCTTTTCAGTGAGAAAAATAGTACAAAATTTGTACCAGAAAGACAAAGTGTTGTTCTATACCCATAAAATAGGACAGCAGTGATTAACTGAAAGGAGACATGCCACCTGCGTGGTACGGCTGCCTGAACTTCAGTTGAGGAGCAGGGATAACTAGAAGAGAGGTTGCATGTAGTTGTGGTATGGTTTGAGGTGAGGAGGGACCTGTGATCCCGAGCAAACATGCTACCCTGGATGGTGAATGACAGGATGGGGACTGCTGCCATTCTCTTCTCCTGCTAAAACATGTCCAGAGAAAGGGGCTCTAGCTCCATCTTCAAGTGAAGAAAACAGCAAAGAGGAGGAACAAAGGTAGGGGTAGACAGTGAGAGCAAAAATTAAATACAACTATGTAGTCACATTAGTCATCTTCTACATGTACAATGCTGAGAAGTTGCCCAATGTCCCCAGTCAATGATTAGTATGCTCAGACCAATGCAACTCCTTATCAGTTTTGAAACAGTTGTATGAAAAGGAATTTCTCATAGCACACTCAAACTCACACTCCAATCTTACAGTGATAAGTGAGGTCAGTGAAAGTCTTTACTTTGACAAGAGACCCTGGAGTACATCCTTTAAGCACAGGCATAAGTCTTCAGAGAATTAAGGCCTAGGTTTCACACAGCAACAGTGTAGGATGTGATGGTGAAGGAACAGTTAAACAACCATCTCTCTACAAAGTAAGCATTTGTCAGGACTTACCACTTCTCTCACTATTGTGCAACAATCTTATAAGCAACTTAGCAGAACAAATTAATGAGGGATTTGAGACCACATAAGATGACAGTTGAAAGCTAGAGTCTGCCCCCAGCCATTAATATTTATAATTAAATGTAACTAGGGTTACTTCTTCAGCTAGAGACAATTTGCATAAGCAACGCTAGCATCGTGGTCTGCATCATTCGAGAAACTTCTATTGGCCTCCACAGGAAGAGACTGAAGGCTCATTTAAAACACTGTGGTGACCAAAATTGTCTAAATTCCAGCCCATCCCAAGATTTGTCTACTAAAATACAAGCACCTCATTTCCCTGTTATAACAGAATCACTCTGAAACTAACTCATATAGCTTATTCAGGAATTTGACGTTGTATGTAGAGTGAGTTTATTTCAGAGTTATTTTTATAGGTCAGTGCTGACTGCTACAGAATTTTTTTTTATTGTTTCTCAAGAAAAAATTGCATGCACATTTTCATTGTGCATTTGCTGTTTTTCTACTTCTGAGTCAATCAGTTCAGTCAAATTCATACTACAGGGCTCATTGTCTAGTGTTAAATGAATAGCCCATAGCAATACACATTTTATAATACAGATTTTACTTTGATAAGCATACATGTTCAGAATTTGTCATTAGAGAAATAAATTCATATAGAGTTTTGACTAAATTCTTGAAGACTGAAGCAGATTTCCCAACCAAGCACTGTCAGTTCATACACTGTGCTGATGCTCTGCTAAATTTTTGTTTCACTGCAGCATCTGATCTTCATTTAAATATTTGCTAGTTTGATATAACTCTTCCCTAGCATGTTTTTCCTCTTGACCTGATATTCATATCTGATAAATCCTATTCTTGTATCAGCAACAGAGAAGCTGAAAAATGAGAACAGAATCAATACATCCCCTTGCAGCTGTTTTGCGCTCCATTTTTTGATTTTACAGCTTCCTTCCTCTGAGAAAGTCTAGTATTTTCAACTATGATTGCATTCTGATTTAGAATTTAAACCCAGATTACTTTTCTTTTGGTATGAAGAAGAAAATAAATGGTTATTTGGAAATATTTAAGTGTGAAAATTCAAATATTTCCTTCAAATAAGTGGTTTTGGTAATGTTAAAATACATGAACCAAATTAATATTAATATGAAGCTAAAACCAAATGAGTTTAAATATTTTACCTTACTGGAAGTAAATTGGTTATTAAAGTTAAATATAAGAGTTGAAGCAATTCTTTCATTCTTTTATGATTGAAAGTTGCTGAAACTGTCAAATTCCTGTGATTTATTATTTCCATGAGGTTGAGTTTTCTGAAGAAAGAAACTGTTCTATGTTGTTTGTCTGTAATTTAGTTGGAACTGATATAAAACTTTATTTTTATCTATTCATCCTTCGGCCAAACTTTAAATCACAAAAGGTTGAATAATCCTCCTCTTTGATCTTCACTTGTGCTTATAGACAAGGGCAGTGACAATTAAACTGAAAGCCACATACAGGACATCACAGCCTTTATTCACCTTAAACCAACTGTCCTTTCCTCGCTCTAATAATAGCCATTGGCATCTACAGATGCCCATTGTTTTCACAATAGAAATATGTGAATGTATTCATAGGACATATGGCTGGTTGCTTATCACTTCTCGGTCCCTTTTTTGTAATAGTTACTTTGTCCATTTTCTCAGTCCGATTTGCTCAAACCCCTTATCTGGAGGGACACCCTGTGCTCTGGGAGCTTCCTCACTATTTTATCCTTATTTATAAGATTTCTTATTCTGAAATAAGTAATTATGCAGCTTATGGTAGGTGTTTCTTTGGACCAGGAGTACTGACATCTTTCCCAGCTCTGCTCTACTGCAAGACCAAGGACCCTTCACTTCCTGATACTTCCATATTTCTTCCCTTTGCCCCTTGTCCCGGTCCCAATTTCTCTGTTCCTTCCTCCTCTGCTTCCATGTTTGTATGCTCCCCATCTCCTTTTCCTTCTCCTGCCACTTCTCTGATCCTAGGCTTAGCCAATTCAATTAGCTAAATTCAGAAAGACAAAAGTGAAGAGTTTGCTGGGTTAGAAAGCTGAACTGGCTTAGCAAGGAGCAGCTAAGCAAGTACCAGAGGCAGTCTTTCCCTTCTTGGCAGGAGCCAGCTGGTGGATTGGCTCTGTCTGTAGCATAACTTCACCTTAAGATGGGAGTCAGAGCAGCGAGGCTCTGGGTGCTGAGGCACATTTGTAATCATCTCATCTTGTGACTTGTGGGCAGCCCCTGCTTCCCTCCCTTGGGTGTGCGAGGGAGAGGGCACAGCACAGTGCCAGCCAAAGCTGGTTAGTGGGTCAGTCAGCTGCCTCTGGCATGGGAAGAGACTGACCTTCAGTTCGTCTGCCCTCTGCCATTCCCCAAAAAAACATGCCATGGAAACTAGACTGCTGCTGTATCTGCTTTCAGTTCTTTCAGAAGTCTAGTCTTCTGCACTTTCTGTCTCTGCTGCAACAAGAGTGACAAAAGGGTAGGGTTTTTTTGGTCTGTCTGCCATCCCCAAATCTGCTCTCCTGTACCCCAGGCACATATAGATGCCTCCTGATGTACTTCTGATGTCTGTATGTGAGCCCTCTGAGAAATGCTACAGTGGACCACACTGTTTACATTTTTAACCATCTTGAGTTGTGTACCAAACAGTAATTGTCACCTTCTCATGCCTTAAGTTCTTGTCCATGTACTGGGAAGGCACTAAATCCCCTTCTCCCCTTCCCTTCCCTTAATCCATTCTAATTTACTAATCTAGGCCACTGTGTCACACCACCACCCCATACTCACCACTCCCCTGCTTCTTTCGCAGCTGCGGAATGTTGGCTTGCTGTAGGGAATTTGGCTGTGGCGTGATGTCGGTTATGTTGTGAAACAACGAGACTCTGATCTTAATTCCCAGCTGGTACATTCAGAGACACTCTTAACTTCAACTTTAGCCACAGTGATAGATGTGGCCCTGATTTGTCACATGGAATGAAGTATATTCCTCCAAAAACAGGAGTAAATACAATGATTGTCCTTTCCCTAACTAAATATTGACTTTGGTCAACCCAAGAAACAAGGTTTGTTTGCTTCAGTCCATTTCAAAAGCAAAGAATAAAGTTTAATCTCACTGGAGTCCAGTTCTGAATCAGAAAATTCCCTGTTTCTATCCCCCCCTCTTCTAGGGAGCGTTGTCGCTGTCTGACAGCCTGCTGCCCACTGATTTCCCACTCAGCCCTCCTCGGTGTGCACACACACCTAGGCAAAGCACAGTCGCACACCCTGTTATATCTAGCTGAACTGTGCTCCTCTTTTCAGCAAAAGATGATGTTTGGAGTAAGACACTGCAGTCCTGATAGCTAGCAGATCAACCCCTTCTTTACCACCTCTAGAAGGGGATAATATGTATCCCACTGCACAAGAGATGAGGCTGATACTAATTATTCCCAGGAAATACAGCAAGGTCACAGGAAGCTCATAAGGACTGCAACATGTGCCAGGCAGAGGACTCAGTCTTCTATAGCAAGCTCTTACTTTTTTTTCTCCAAACACAACAACAGGTTTTTTCCTACCACAGCAAAAATATTCCATCATTTCTGGATGCTCCATGGAAGGGGGGAGATAAGTCTAGACTAGCTCAGAGGAAACACCACTGCTTTTTTTCCCCCCACCCCAGGCATGCAGCAGTATAAGGGAAGATTAACTGGGAGACTAGGAGGAAGAAAGAGTACAGGTAGTTGGGATAAGCAATCTTATCTTTAGATGACCTCTTTTAATCTCATTTGTTGCCAAGGTCAACATAAGCACAAGTTCCGCATATTCAGAAAACAAAAGACAACACACTTGGTAGTGTTAATCTTTATCTTGCATTAAATTTGCCAAGCAGAACTGGAAGCTTAGCATGATTTCATGGGGGCATTTCAAAGTTCAGTAAGATAATCATGCCTTATGCAGAGGAACTTTCAGTGTATCATCGGGGTAAGCTGTTTTTCCGGCATAATTTAAGGCACATATTTTGATATCTCTCTACTCAGAGAAGACTTCCCTGTGGCTTTGCCTACCTCCGTTGTACCACGAAAAATAATACATATATCTACAGAACAGCTAACAGCATAAGCACTGAAATACAATTTTAGGTCTTTCGCTGCATCATAGGTTTATAAACTGAGGTGTTACTCTTTCACAAACTAGTAGCATAAATGGTTTAACTACATAGACATATATATGCTTATAGACACACTTTCTAACCTTGGTGTCTGCTTACATTTTTCAGCCTTTTTATAAGTACCAAGAGAATGCTGTTCTGTGTGGGGCTGTGGAAATCCTGGCCCCAAAGAGCACGGTGCAGCCTCTGGAAATACCAAGATTCAGTCATGATTAGCTGCCACAAAGGTGAATACAATTTGTCTCAGTCCATGCCCATTGGCTGTTATTGGGCTGTTCATTCAATTTTAGCACATCTCAGACCACAACGTTTGCTATAGACAAGCATATAGGAGACCGTATTGCAGCCTACAGCAAGTGTTTCCATATGCAAAGCTCTATAGGCATCCATTTGATGGCTGCATTTCACACTTAATAGTTACTGAGGTTGAGGTATGTTTAGTAACATAATTAAGATTATAACAGGGAACACTGAAGTAAAGGTTCCCCTTTCTATTTGCTATCAAGACATGATGAGCGGTTATTTCTTAAACAGGTACTTGACAGCTGTGTGCTCTAAAGTCAGAGAGTTAAGGCATAGTGGTGCATGTGGGGAGCAAGGAAGCTGGCCTAGGGGCTAGACAAAGCTAGACAAGGGACAGGGTGAAGGTCAGAGAGAAAGACAAAAAGATCAGTCTTGGGAGCACTGTTTTGTAGGCACTTGGCTCTGCCCTCTAGGCTTAGGAAGCCTGTTGCAACAGGGTGACTCCTCATGACCCCAGGTAGCTAGCTGTACAAGCTGCAGCACCTGATCAGGAGTCATTGGCTGCTCTTTTTGGTGACTCATTACAGAAACTACTAGAAGAGAAGGTGACACCAGGTGGGTTTACATTACCAAGACTACCATCTTCCTGGCATTAGGACTGCTACCACTTGTGCTTCTGCCTGTCCTTGAATGCCCCTCTTCCTCACCCTTTTCCTTTGCCTTTCAGCTTTTGTAGGTGGCAGACTCCTTGCTCTGTTGCCATAACACCAGGCAGCACTCCAGCCTTCCTCCAGCACGTGCTGCAGCTTTGTCCCCATTAATCTGGCCAAAAGGCTTTTCAAAGTGGAAACATTGATAAACTTGGGACTTTCTCCTGTTGTCAGGTGCAAGCAATTTATTCTCTTCATAGAAACTATCTATTAGCAATGGGTAAGGTGTGAAAGCGAGCCCTTGACATCAATAGTCCAAGGGCTGTCTGCCCCATAGAAAAATCCAGAAAAAAACCCCATTTCATCAATGCCTTCTTAAAGAGGCGTTAAGAGGTTTATTGAGTCTACAGCTAAAAATATTTTCATGTAGGTCACCACGGATGGGTCAACTGAGATTAGTTATAATTCCATAATTCTTTCAAGGAACATGCAGAGACAAACCACTCTTCCTGGATCAGTTTCTAAATTGGTGGGGTAGGGGTGTAGCTAGTTTGAAAGGGTCTTTAGACAAGTCTAAAGTTACCAGTCACTTCATAAAACACAACTTCATATAATCTACATTCAAATCCAATGTCCAACAGAAAGAGCATGTGGGAATTTTTTTTCCCCATAGTTTGATAGGAAGGTCCAGCTAGAAGCTCTTGGCTGTCCAGCTGTTACTCACTCACTGATGCATCCTAGAAGTTCAAAAGGTCTGGTGTCAGATGGAGGCCTATGGTACACAGCTTGCCCAGTACATATCCCAAACTGCTCACAAGCACTTTATTTATCCTGAGTTGTAGAGACCTCAGTCAGGTCTCAGCCTGAGACCCCAAAAAGCCGTTCAAAATGTAACCAACACTGATAAAACACATTCCTACAACTCCTAATCTTGTGAGTTGGCTGTGATGTCCCCTACTGAGGGGATGCATCCATTCACTTCCTTGTTATCTATCGCTAGCTTTAGTGAATCCAGAACTTCTGTCCCAGTCTTCTGCTTAAACCAGCACCATTATTCCTTTTCCCTTCCTGAGAAATCAAACCAAACCAAAGCTGTCCTCAAAATTTACCAAGTCTCCTGACTGAAGCCATAACATACTGCTTCCTAGCTCTGAAGAAAATGTGCATACTTCCAAGTCAGCTGCCTGAGAAACATCCACAGAAAATGTGGAAAACAGAAAGTTGTCCCCACATCTCACTGTCATCTTCCGTTTGCAGCTAAGTGACTAATTCCTCAGATCCCCACATCACCTTTCAAAAGAGCAAGAGATAACTGAATGACCACTTAACTGTTTTCCAAATAAACCTAAGGAAATTTGTTCAGTATTGCCATCCTGGTCACCATGTGCTACCAATTAAATATTAGACTATAACAACATCTTTTTATTTTCCCAGAATGGAATGGACATGAGATTGTTTCCATTTCTGCCAAGGTTTCTCTGTTCTTTTTCATGTACTGTGGCCCGTCAGTAGCGCACAGACTCTAGGTCAAAGAAACAGTGCCCTGCAGTACCAATAGGGAGTAGTCCTATGTTACATTGTTCCTAATACATGCATATTTCTGTTTTTCTTGTAAAGAAAAACCTTATTCTGTATGACTCATTCACTGATATTCTGCCAACCAGAAGTCCAACTCCCTAATAGAAAATCATTCTCAGTTCAGTGCTTACTGTCAACACCCTCTGAACACGCTGAACTTAGAGCAGACTGCAGCTTATCCTCTCTCATCATGGTCTATTTTGCAAGGTGAACAAGCAGCCACAGAAGCAGTCAAAATAACAACTGAGAAGCTGGCACAGAAGCAAATAAGCAAGAATGAACAGCTGAGGTTGGGGAAAAGAAGATGATGGGGAAGTAACTGATCAAGAGAAAGTATGGTGGAACTGCAGTCTGAAACTGTTCTTTAATATGCTAAGCTTTTTGTGGGATTGGGGATATGTGCTGTCATTGCTTCACAACAGGAATGATTAAGTTTAATGCACACAAAATAGCTGTTTTAATTGAGTTTAAGAGACAGTCCTAATTCTATTTAAAGATCTTATCTTTTGTTCAAAAAATTCCTGATGTCAACTAAACTTGATTAATTTGTAGTTTCCTGGAATGACAAAATAAGTCAGATCCTCAGAGCAACGCTGCAAAGCATGACAATGCAACCAAGCTTGTCAAATGTTTCTTTCACAATTAGAAAAGACTACAATATAGAGAAAGACTGTATAAAATGACCTTTAAATCTTGAAACAACTCTTAAAATAAAAGTATCAGAAAAGAGATTATAGAGCAGAGAACATTGCATTGCAGTAATGCCATTTTCATAAGTTGAGGCATATATCTCAAGCATATATGAATCTGCAAGTACAATCCACATAGTAAAAAAAAAAAAAAAATCCTTGCCGCAGCTCATAAGATCCAGTTAAAATCTCTGAATGTTGTTTGAATTTTAGTCCATTTTCTGTATTTCAGTAGTTTGATTTCTCTATGTAACAGGAGATTCAAAGGACCACAGAATGTTACCTCTGTATTCATTATTATTAGTGCAACATCATGTGTAGAAAATATAACTCCTATTTTTCTCATTCTAACTCTTTTGCCTCCCTTTAAAGAGACAGAACAAAAAGCAGACCTAAGACTTAACTGCTCACCCACTTCTTGCAAACCACAGGAATGATATATACAAACAGACCTTTTTCGGTTGAGGCTTTGCATTTAAAACTAAGATTTGTTATGACCTAATGAGCAATGTATCACTAGATATTTACAGGAGGAAAAACATAGTCCTCAAGTATTTAGCTGATATAAATTGTCATAGAGCAAAAAGTGAACAGTGTTATAGTATTTACAAGTAAATACGTGACAAGTAGGCCAGTAACTATTGTTTTGCTTAATCCTACAGCTTTTCCTTTGTAATGCCCACAGCCGTAATCTAGAAAGCAGGTCTAGCACAGATTAATGCAGTCCTATTTCCAACACAGAGTTTACAGTGTCAGGAGCTGGAAGGCACATACACAGGCAATAGGGGTTCTGGTTTCTCAATTCCAAAGCCAGACCTATTAAGCCAAATTTTCCTTTCTTATTAATTCTTTCCTGTTTCATTTGCATGTAATAGCATGGAATGTAATGCTGATAGAAATTAAGTGAAAGAAAAGCCAGGTGCAAGAGAACTAGAAATGAATTTAGTTTGTTGTGCAAGAAGGAACACTCCCTTTCAGGTCAGATTTTCAAAATCTGGCAGGATTAATTTCTTGCTAAATTCTGACAGCCCCATTTGACACGTGCCTGGCTTTTGCAAATGCAACAGTATACTTAAAGGATCATTTAACAAAGGTTAGGTCATGCAGTATCTAGAACTGGGGAGGAAAACAGACTCCCTATTACAGCTAAAGTGCCATTCTTTCTTCTGTTTATTTGCTTTCTCCTTGCATGTATTATTTACTTAGGCTATGAGGTATCCTTTTTTAACACAAATCCATTGAAATCCATATTTAAATCCAAGACTGTTTCATCCCTGTGACAGAGGAGAGATGAAAAGCAATGCAGTTTATGCTCTATATGTCCCTTATGTTGAGGGATGACATCTGGTAGTCACAGCTGTAGCCCTCAATTGGAAACCACCCCCTTGAAAGAGAAAACAGCATCTGAAGTTGTATCAGTCACTGCAGTTTCAGCCTGTGAATGCAAATTGCATTGTCTGAAATTGCAGTGTAGGAAATTGTACAGTTGTTTTTAAATTGCCTGGAGTTATACTGCCATTAAGTGTATTCTCTAGCACTGGAAATATTGCCAGATGAAGCATGAGTAGTGGATACTTCCTTATTATTTTTTACAATAAAAAGTACTCATTTTGAAACATAGCAATTCTGACTCTGGTAATGACTCTGTTGCAGTGCAAACCAAAAGCAATGGAATCACTGGAGACAAAGGACATGCTATTTAATTTGTAAAACATGAGCCTGGCCACAAGTTCATGCTGTAAATCTGGAGCAGTTGCATCTTGTTTGTCTCCCTGCTACCCCTTTCTGGAGACCACTGCTCCCACAGCAAAGCTGTTAAAAGCAATGGGAGCATACATTATTCACTTCAATGTAGAGCCACACATTTTAATTTGCTATAGAAATGCAAGGGTGACTGAGCTAGCCTGAATGACCTAGTAGTAAAGCAGATCAGAGGAGTGCTCGTGCAATGAGCATACATTGCTACTGCATCACTCTGGCTGAGGAAGCAGGGACACCCATTGAAAACATGGCAACTTCCCACCACATGAAAACGAATGCTCTTTCTTCAGGTGATGGTCACATCAGGAATGAGTAAACAGTGATTCTGGTCAAAGATAGTCGTCCATTTGAAAACAAAATTTGACAAGAATTATGCAGGCTACTTGTTCAGCACCGCCTGTAGTGAACAGAGAGTTGTGCTTTGGAGAACCTCTACAGGCTATCTACAGTTTCAGTGCTATTCACAGTGTAAACACATAAGTAGTTTAGGAGACATTAATGTTTTTTGAACATATGGCCCTCCATTATGAATAAGTTGAAGCTTGATAATAGATTTGGGCCTATATGTGAAAGGCAGAGCAGACCTACCCAAAGAGCATTTCCTGCCCAAATGTACCACCATTGCTGAAGACTTTACATCCCTTGTTACAAAGGAAAGCCTTACCTTCAGCAGCAATCCAAAATATCACCCTCAGTTTGAGCTTCTGAGGAAAAAAAAAAAAAAAAATCAAGCTCTACTTTGGAAGACTATAGCTGAGCAAGAGGATATTAAGAACTCGAACAATTTCACTGTTGTTAAAGTTTAGAGAGTGCCCCTGTGCATGTTCCTTTTCCTAGTGAGTGTTTGAAAAATCAAACATAACTGTTGTAAAGCATAAGATGTTTGGCACGTCAGTGCCAGTTGCACCTCACTACCTAATAGCAATGTGACCTTCACAGCTGCAATATGAAAAATTAAGGCACTCTGGCTTGGTATTTAGAGACTTACAGAACAAATTTCTCCATAGCATGCTAGCTTGCATAGCTGGGATTGAGAAGCTCATTTCATAGTCTGCAGTTTCTCTGACAGATTCCTAAGAGCACAAGACCCTTGGAGTAGCTTTTGCAATTGGAGTAAACCTCTCTCCAAATCACCTCCACAATGAAAGTATTCCTCCTGCCACAGCCTTTCAGAACACCCATCACTGATTTAGTAGCTATTGGCTTGGACTTAAATTGTCCAGGAGGCTTTTATCTGTACCAACAACACTTGAAAGCCTTTCATGTTCATCTGCACATAGCTCCTTTAAGGACTGGCTTCTGTCTTTCTTCATGTTGATTTCTCATATGCATCCAAAGAAATCTCCTTTACTACCCATCTCAAAGTGGTAGCAAAGCGATTCAGTGACAGCTGAATTTATCCTGATTTCTATCTGCTATTTAATACTTTGCTGACTACAGCATCTTCAATTATGTGTAGAACATCTTCAGTTATGACCTGAACTGTATTTATTATGACTATTCAGTGCAATTCAAGACGGTCAGTTTGAGGAACTCTCTACCATGATTTTTTAAGAACAAATAGGAGAATGAAAAAATAATACAAATTTAATAAAAAAGCATTACCTGTAGGTAACGACCCGTAGGGTCCCAGCGCTGCGTACTAAATCCCTGCCTGCTCACAACTGCATCACTAAGCCAGCCAATGTCCCCAGTGCTCTCTTTGCCCAGTACCAGGGGAAAGAAGCCAAAGACTCCTGGTATGCACTTCTGAAGTTTTCCCTCCTCCTGGCCGCAAAGACTTTTCTATTCCGCAGCATCCACAGAAAGCATGGCGGGGAGGAGGACCCTTCATTCTCACCCAGTGTATAACTTGATGACTAGGCCACAGTCCAAGGAGCTGGATGATGGGGATTTGAAGCTTTCTCACAAATGTGTTTTTTATCTCTGTTTGCCCAGGGCCTTTGTTTGCCCTCATTCAGGGTCCTTCAATGTAAACACAAGAAAATCTCATCTGTGAGAAAATGAAACTTATTTCTGAGGCTTAATGTAGTCGGTTCAGATGGCATCTGAACACAGGCAGACTCAGACACCTTGCCTTCTGCTCCTGATATGGCTTCCTGCACAAGCCACACAAGGTACTGAACATAACCAGAATAGCTTGCAGTACTAGGTCAGAAACTCCCAAGCCTGTCAATGCAGAACTTCTTGGGCAATAGCTTCTTTTTAACAGCCTCTTTCCCTAGCAATTGTCCTCTCTGTGTCAGCACTTGATACAAACACATTTCATTTCCTCTAAATCATTCCCACAGAAGATTTTAATTACGTGCTCATTTCAGCTGCCTCTCAACTAAAAGCAAGTTTTTTTCAGTTTTCCTAGGTCATAAAAGTAGCTCCTCTGTGCCTTAATTTCTCCTATTACTCTGATGCTCCCTTCCTGTTTTATACAAATGATACTAAATGTGTGGGCATCAGGTGTTCCCTGAGTGAATTTGTACTGTTCATCTCAATAGGTGGTCACACATACATGTCCTGGTGGCAGAGTTACTAAACTTGCAACAGAAGACAAATAAGAGAAATAAGTTATAATAGTCTTGCAAAGTCATTGTTGCTCTGCTGTGTAACTGAAGCTTGAACAAGTATGAAGTATTGGGAGTTGGAGTTTGTGGTGGGAAGAACACAGCACTGGACATGTGGTAAACACTTTCACATTTAGTTCAGAAGAGGCTGCTATAAGGGAGAAGGCTTTAGTAAATCCATCATAAAGACTCCAAGACACTCAAAGACATTCTCTACATTTCATAAGTATGGAAAGAGGAGGTTTAAGGACTTGAGTAGGGACATCAAGTAAATTAGAGCAAAACTGGGATTAGAAACTGACTTCTATTTCCCATCCACATGCTTAAACTTCAGAACAATACTCTCTCTCCTGGAGTAGATCTGATTTGTATTGTAGAGACTAAGCCTATTTCATATGATCAGTCCCATAGAAACTACTCAGAAAAGACTCAGGATCGAGCATTTAAATTGCAGTCTTATGGTTTTGTTGGGTTTTTGTTTTGGTTTGGTTTTGGTTTTGGGGTGTGTTTTTTTTTTTTTTTTTAAACCCAGCACCTATGCTTTCTTAGCACTCAGTACCTAAACGATTATAATAAAGGTAATTAGGAATAATATCAGGTTACTATATTCCAAAGGCTCCAAATTATATTTAGCAAACAGGTAGGCTTGCTACTGAAGGTATAATGTACAGTGTAAGAAAAACATACAGAGCTATTTGCCAGCCTAATTAATGAGTCTGGTTAAGATAAGTCATATTACACCTGAACATATGACATAGTCTTGAAAGACTGTGACCTCTATCATTATTACAGGTCCACCCACAGGAGATGACTGCATCCATTTGCAGAAGACATGTTACATCTGAACTATTCACGGGTGCTTTCTTGATGCAGCTGATGATACATCCAGAATCATCATGATGCCTCCACATGCCAGCAGATATTGTACCATAGTCCTTGTGACTGTTTGTCTGAAGAACCATATTGCTAGCTATAAGTATTGGGATCAGCATGGAGTTGGAGGTGGTCTGGAACCAAAAATCTCTGAATTTTACAATAGTCAACATGTGGATTTGGCAGCTGAAAGATGAACTGCTTCATTTCCAAATACTGCAAGCACCACTAAAAGAGCCTGCTCTTCCATTTGTATATCACTTCAGAACTTGCAGGGCAGAGTGGCCTTGAAGCCTGGCATACAGTAATGCACAGTAGTAATGTGGTTTGTTAATCTCCATTACAGACACCTGGGCATAATCAGGCTACTACAAATTAATAAAGCTGTTGTCACAGAACCAGTCATGGTGTCTTACACACAGGGAAGGTTCAGTCAGTTTTGTGTAGTCACTCTTGGGTATCTGAAGGTTGTTCTCCCTGTGCCTTATGCAATCCATGCAGGCAACGCTGTAGGCATTGCTCACACCTCTTCCTGCTCCCTGCTGAACAGACTTTTTGTGGTAAGACCAGAGGAAGAGCCTTGCTTCTCCCTTCCTGCACCACACAAGCCTTCAGGGAGTGCACTTTGCACAAGGAGCAACAGGCAGGATCAGAGAGAAGGCATGTCCTGAAGAATACTACAGTGGCTGCCACCACTCACACAAGAAGCCTTAGCAAAACATGGGGAAAGTCTAGGCTGCAATTTCTCAAATGCTAACAGCTATTCTGTCTGCGCTCCACTTACATAACAAGAAATGTTATTCAAACACTTGTATGAAAATATTTCCCTCCCTTTCAGCAGTATGTGCCTGCTACTGCACCAGTGTCTGGAATAATTGTGAGGGGGATTTACTTTGCCTTGTGTTCACCAAGCAGTGAGATCATGGTCCACACCTGCAACTTGTACTCGCTACACTGTGAGCTGTAGGAATGACATTTTGATGCTTTGAGTAACTATCCTCCTCAAGGCATCTGTCACCGCATTTCCTTCCGCTTTTTCAAGTTCTTTCCAACCACTATGCTTTCCCACTGCCGGGTATTCTGCTAGGACCTAGCACCCCCTTTTCCTCCGAGTAGCTGCAGCAGCAGCAATCAGTAGGTGTCCAGGATATTTACCCCATAGAGGCTGTCCTCCTGGACTGCCTACAATTACAGAAGACAAAAGTCACTTAAAATTCCTCTTCCTCCACCACACACCTAGGAACCGAATGAGTGACTAGAAAACAGCTCAGGAGACAAATTTTGGACTCAGACAACAAAAAACCCAAAGCTTCCTCTGAAAATTGAAAAGAAGCACTCTAGTAGTATGATAAATCGTATATGGCACCACCTACTTTGTCTTGAGAATGTGTGCGATGTTCAGCTAAGGACAGCATTGGACAGCAGTACTGTTGTAGCTCAAGTTCACAGGTAATATGTATCAGGCACCACTTGCTCCAAAGATGTTGACCAAAGAGAAGGAAGGAGGATTTTGCATTGATTCTAGTCTGTAAGAATTATGTTCTTACAAACAGGCTGTCTACATGATAGACATTTTGTGACTATTTAGTGTCTCACATAGAATGAAGGTAGTCCTTACCCCAGGATTGCCCAGGAGTTAAAAATAAGAAGCAGGTGTATTTGTGAGAACCATGTGAGCCAGTTGCTTAGTGTCCCAGATAAAGGTTTTCTCATCACACTTCCTGAGGTGTATGTTTTGAGGTTCAGGTGATATTCCTCATAATACTGGACTCTCTGGGAATGCCTTTGAGAACGAGTCTAACCTTGACAACCGTCATGGGTATGTACTCACATGCAGTCAGAATACAAAGTAGAACAACTTGACAGAGGAACTGTCAGGACTGAGATCAACAGCAACTGTTTTCTTGATCATCACAGTTAGCTTGACTCAAATCTGTCCTGAAGTAGTAGATGACTAGTTAAGTGCATATGTATGTGATACATACATGCGTCAACATACAGAACATTATGTCAGTTGTGTCACTAATGACATTACTACTACCAGTTCCCACTCAAAGTTTGCACATTTTAACACCTTTATTATTGACACATCAATGCAATAAAGTATTAATGCACATGGTCATTTTAAGTATGCGAATAGCCACATTCATGCTGATGGGGCTCATGTAATTCAAGTAATTTATTCTTCAATGTCTGCATGTTAAGTCCCAGTCAACATTTACAGTAGTTTAGTATGGATCACATTACTATATAAATCTGCTCTTACCTTCTTTCAGGCCCCTTGTGTGGTCTTCCATTTCCCACCCCCCTCAATTTCTGTGTCTTATGTACCTGGGACCTTTAAGGTTCCTGACTGCAGCAGGCTCAGTGCCAAGCAATCACCTACTCCTGCAAACAACCTGGCACATTCATTTCAGCATCCAGATCCTTCCACCTCTCTCTGTTAAGCACTTCCACTCTTCCTAGACTGACTACCTTTACACTGCCGTTCAGTAATCATCCTGCCTCTTCCCTGACATTCTAGCTTGCTCACCTCAGTAGCAGAGATATGTTTCTCTTTTTTTTAACGGTTTCCCCTCAATCTCTCTAATCCCTTCCTTCTGGCCTTTCCTATCACAGAAATTCATTAGTAAATGATGCAGAAAGCTGCCTTGCAGCTGTGCATATCCATTCAGTCTTCTCTGTTGATGCGAGGCAATTTTTGTAATGAATGTGTAGTAGAGACTGTTGTTCTGTACCTTTCTGAAATCATGTAAGAGACTGTCTAGAATGGCATATTTACTACCATCTGAGGTAAGTAGTCTAGAACCATGATCAACACCTGTTGATGATTAAAGCAACTCTACACCCCCCTCAGAAGCCCAGCTGATCAGCTCCTTTCTTTGCTGTGACCTTTTATTACTATCTACATCCTCATTGTGAAAATGACTGCACAGCTATAGTAGCTAATTTCCTTTAACACTTTTTTTTTTTCCCCAAAAAATTCAAGTCTAGAGGCCAGATTTATAAAGCTGTAATTGCTANTCTTTTCAGGTACACATGCTCCCAGTCAACTGGACGTGACATTCTGCAGCTCTTTGAACAGCAGAAAACTGATACAAAAGCATGCACTTTAAAGTCCATTCAGGAACTTGTAGGGTCTTGTGTGGTTTAAGGCCCATGACTTGAAGATTATCCATATCTCTATGCCCATGTTTAGATAAAAAAAAAACTAATATACTCCTAGAAGCATAATATAAATGAAAATTTTCTCACTGCTTCTCATCAGGGACAACTGTATCTGCGCCCTTTCTACAGCAGCTTGCTTTGAGATAGATAAATTCAGAGGCATTTAGAAGGGAAAATAACAGCCCATAGCACTAAAGCAGCCACATCCAGTTCACCTCCTATTAGGCTTCAGTTTCTATGGTGTTGCAACCATAACAATCACAAAAACTCCTGTAGAACTGATTTGTTTTTGTGGTACTGAATCACTGAGATATTCAAATCAGGTCCCTCAAAAATAAACCAGTTTTATATGAGATAGCTGCACAACCTTTATTATGCAGAGATAATGAAACTAGCATATCCAAAGGCCACTCAGTTGTCTGCCTCTCCTAACACACTGAAAACTAACAAACAGTTGCTATAATACAGTGAAAGCCACACTAATTACCGCCTTGAAACAATCATTTGCCTTCAGTGCCCTGATCTTACTTAAATGACCGTTTAAGTTATCCCCAAACTGTTTGTCTTCAACTTTAATGACATAAATAATGAACATAAGACTAATAATTCATTAATAAGCATAATTAATTGATAGCATTGTTATATATCAATATTGATTTGTACTTTCTCCCATGAACATATAAATATGATCAACTGTCTCTGTCCCCCTTTAAAATGAAGGGTGACTAAAGTAAAGGGTGGCGAAGTAACTCACCTAACTTCACCTATGGAAGCAGCAAGAGTTTGCAATGGAATCCAGATACCCTACGTCCCAGGCCAGCACTTTGGCTAGCAGGCCACATTGTGAACATTTCCAATGAAGCCTAGGGCAATGTAACCTAAGTTAGAAATTTTCTTTCCTTATGGCTCAGTCCCAGCCATAAACAGTTATGCTACAAAAATTATCCCCCATTAAAAATTAGCCCTTTTTTTGAATAAGAGTTGCTGTTACAAATAGCCACAAATTCAAAATTGTGGGAGGATGGAACAGAGATAGAAATGTGCAGATAGCTGAAGCCATCTACAACCCACTGGGGAAATATTTACAGTGTGGCTAGCTGAGTTATGCAAGGTATCCCATACTGTCTTGTCTGGTGGAATTATCATTGCACAATTTGTGGTGGGGGTTTACAAAATTGCAATTCTGACCTTTCAGGAAAGCAAAGCCATTAATCCACAGTGCTGACTTATTTTCTGCTCATTTTCCTCTCGTGTGATCTTTGACTCACCAAAAATATTGGTGCACCTCTTGCATTTTCCCTTTGAAGTGATACCACAGCTTGCTGATTATTTTTGGTTACTTGCCTTTTTATATTCCTGCCCTCATTTCGTGTGTAATATATATGATGCATCAGCAAAGTGACTGCACGTTTCCTTACGCTGCTTAGGCTGGTGGTGAGGCAAGCTCATCTTGTCTGACAGTCTCTCTGTACATGGCCTGCTGGGAAATGTAGTGCTAAGAATAAAGGTGATACATGACATTTACATGTACTCATGATCCAAGTCTGCTGAATTTGAAATGCTGTAGGGCATAATTTTAGAAGCACTGTAAACTTGTGAAAAATATTATATGGTAAGGACCTGCCTCAAAGATGGCACACTGAGTGATTTGCATTGCTACTGAATTTGATGCTGAGGGGCCTTCTGCAGCCTGGGACACTGAGCAACTGGCTCTTCCAAGTACCAGTTCTGAACACCTTAGAGAGAATGCAAACCCTTGCATTCTGATGGTATTGATCAAGATCACATCAAAGAAATCATGATTTGCATCAATCTTGCCTCCTAGAAAGACCTTGAATCTTGTGCTTGGGTAATGAGAGGCAAGAGATTTATCTTCAGATAGCCTTGTGAGGTGGATTACCAGTACTTGCACTGTTTTGACAGGTGGAAATTAAAGCACAGGGAGACTGAGTTAGATAAGGTTACACAGAAATCCTAGCAGAAAAGGGATCAGATTCCTTAACATCCTGGTTATGATGTCAGAGCACTCATTCCTGGTTACAAGTACCAGAAACAAAAAGATAGTAAGTGCCGATTAACAGCTTGATCCTCAGCCACATTCACTAGAAGAATTAAATGCGGTGTTAGGATCATGTGCTCAAACCTCACAGCTATGGCTCATATTTGGGCTGAGTCAGTAAGAAACATTCCTGAAAGTCCATGTGTATAGAATCATAGAATCATTAAGGTTGGAAAAGACCTCTAAGATCATCAAGTCCAACCATCAACCCAACACCAACATGCCTCCTAAACCAGGCCCTGGAGTGCCACGTCTACACCTTTTTTGAACGCCTCCAGGGATGACGACTCCACCACCTCTCTGGGCAGCCTGTTGCAATGCTTAACCACTCTTTCGGTAAAGAAATTTTTCCTGATATCCAATCTAAGTGTATTCACTGAACAAATGTAAACCACTAGCAGACAGCAGTGCTTTATAAACACCAATCTACTGCACAGCTGTTTTCTGCATTAATACAATATCACACGCTGTTATGAGGGTAACACCACATCAGCTTCAGGTAATACTTGTGGTAGCATTTACAAATGTCATGTCTAAAACTAAACTGCAGTTGGCACCCCACCACGTGCAAACAGTCTATCTTCCTCTGAACATGCCCCTCCAACCTTGACGCAGGTTGCTGTTACAATGGTTTAATGAACAGTAAGACAAAACATTGCCAGATTTATCTTTTTTCATCAGATAGATTCTGAAAGCTGAAACTCCATTTTTGTGTGTGCAACAGTACGCGCACATATCAAGACAGGGACATTCTTTACAGTATCTTCAGCTAATAAGCAGGCACATCTGACAGCAAAGACAAGGAGACACCTGACTCTTCAGGAGTACAAAGGTATAGGAGTGCTTTTTGTAGTGACAGACAACAGAAATGCAGAGATACCAAAACAGCATAGGAACAGACAGTCTGTTTCCAGGGTTAAATCCTACCTTCGCAGATCTTAAAATGACAACATTTTCCTAAGGTCAGCATTTCATTCTTTTTCTAAGATCTTCTTCTTACCCAAGTTTTGTACAGGGGGAAGACTAATGACTTCTGTGAAGTTGGCCCCAGTTTACATAATTGTGAGAGAATCCAAACTTTTCACCTACATTTCTTCCTGCTACTTCATGGGAACACTGAATACATCCTGTGATCAGTTACATTACAGAATGGTCTAAGTGTTACAGAAAATGCTGGGAACACATTTAAATTGGTCGAGATACTGCTAAAATTTTTCTTTTAAACAGAAAAAAAGCAATCTACTCACAATTACTTTGCAAGTTACATATTCTGATTCCCTCCACAACTCCTCTCTAGTTTGAGGGTAAGTGAAACACTTCCAATGTGGTTGATCTGTTGCAGCATATTTGATTTTTATTTAGCTCTAATACTGGATCATTCTCAGGTCATTTGCATATACCCTTTGGTAACTGAATGATGTTCTACCAGCTTCACCATTTTTGCTGTAGACTACCCTGTTTGTGAATGATGCACTGCCTCTGAGCACAATGTACCGACTGTAGTCTTTTTTTACAGGGAATTCCTAAACAAATGGCTTTCACGCATTTTGTAGTTCAGCTGTCTGAATTCCCAGCAAACCTGATTTGTCTCAGGTATGTCAGATCTGAGTAAGCACTGGGCCTGTGATCCGCATGCATGCAGTAAATCCTGTATGCTTAGTATCCACACACATACATCAGCCGTGCAATTTATGCGCTATAGGTCTAACATCCCTACATTACAATTTACTGCACCTGTAACACAGGGATGGATCTTTCCAGGTGCAGTTAATCCAGGGCACCTGGTTTCTCAGCCACATTGGGCTCCAATTGCTCTTTCTTTGGAAACATTATAAGGTAAGTGAAAGCATCCATTGCTAAAGAGGGAGCTTCAATTATTGTTGTGTCCCTTGTGGTAATGCCTGCCTGGCTTTTTGCTCTACAGAAGCTGATATTCCACCCTGAGATACACTTGTACAACTCCTATTAACTTAAACAGAAACAGAGTTTTTCTATTGTCAATATGGCTACCTCCACTTGATGTATTGAGCAAAGGCCATATCCATGCCTGAGGACTAAGTTAGGAACTTAATAAGCTAAATTAAAATTAAAAAAATAGTAATAGAGACTAGAATCCAAGTCCGTCTATTTTGTTGGACTTTAAAGTTATTTACTACTAGTTTAGCTTAATGCTTTTAATATCAGAAAAGACTAATAAATAAGTTTTGCCTCAAAGGTTGGCTAGAAAACCCCACAACTCCACTTTCCATAGAAAATTGCAGTTTCAAATTATCTTGTTAAGCAAGGAAAAGAAGAAATCAGACCATTTAAAACACCATAGGAAAGAAAAGAACACGCACCAGTGCCAGAAGGCCAGTTGCTTCTGAGTTTACAATATTATCTTAAAATACAGAATACCAACTGCCCAGCTGCCTGTTATTCTTAACCTACTTTTTATAAAAAAAAATTTTTTTTTTATATTGGACAAGTTCTTTTAGATATCAACAGATAATTCTGATTTCAGTGTTTTGAAGAAACAGGCTCAAAACTAAACAGTATCACAGGGACTTGAACCTGCATTATCAACTTCTAGGATAAGTCTTACTGGTCAACCACTGACTCTGGGATTAATTTTTCCCTCTAAGGTCTTTTTTCGTGGTTTTTTTGTGTGTGTGTTTTTTTTTTTTTAACCTAACACATTCCTGTAAACCATTTTCATTCAATGGAACAATACCTTTGATGTTAGTTTTTGGTGGACTTTTCCTACCTGCCCTAACCATAGTTTTAATGTCTGCAGTTCATTATTAATATGAACAAATGTAAGTAAACTACAGTAAAAGCATTGATTTATGTATGCTGGTAGACAGAACTATAAAGGCTGAAAGTAGTTACTGCCCTCAGCTGTTTGCACTGTTGCTTTTCCTAAGGTTGCTCCTGTAGAAGGGACAGTTTGACAGAACACACAACCTCCAGCTAGCTGCTGTTCACAATTTAGTAAACGAATTAGCTATAATTTACTCTCTAGTGCTTAGAGACATATATTTTTCAAGTCATTGTACCCTCTTCCTGTGATTTACTACTTCTTTACATGCTTATTTTATTTCTTTCAAATACACATCTGCTACAGACACTTTGTATCTGAAGATAGAACTTCTATTATATTTTAGCACCATTACAGAAACATACATAAACACAAAATAAAGCAGCTGTTATAAGGCCAATAAGAGTAAACTAATCCAAAACTCTTCACTGACCCTTCTGGAACTAACATAAGTCTTAATTTTGTTGAACTACTGCTAGCTTTTCATTCATACCAGACCAAACAGCCAAAACAGTCTTCATTTCTGCAGTATCAACAGATCTTAATGGAGGTTAGAGTTTTTATACCTTCCCATCAGGCACCAATAGGCCTTAAATACCCTGAGGAGCAGCACCTGGGCTGTCTTACCTATAAGCCTAGCTAGGGGATGCTATTTGAGTTCTATCCCAGCTTTGTTTGTGGTGTCAGGAGCAGTAAGATTGGAGCTGTTGTAATAGGAGGGATGAGCAGATAGTGGCTGTAATGGAGACAGGGCTGTGTCCTCTCTAACCAGCCCCCAGCTCTGTTGGGATAGGGTTGGTTTCTGCTGCCTAATGACCACCAAACAAGGTAAGGTAATGTGTCTGCTCTTCTGCCAGCCTGGGAAGTCCTGGGAGCAAGTCAGAATTGGCAGGGAATGTGCTAGGTACCTGCCCAGGCAGGGGCTGGGTGCTCAGGCCTGAGCCTGCCTGCAAGATGCCCCATGCTGTAATGAAAGGTGTTACCCTACCACATACAGAGAGGTGGCATCCGAGAGTTTGGAAAGAAGGAACCAGGATGAAGGGCTTACTGTGTAAAAAAACAGGTATGGGTTTAAACTTGAGCACTGCAAGGAGCAAGTGATCTGTGTTGCTGAAGAAGGTGGGTGTGTGCCCCCTTCTCACTCTCTTACTCTCCCTATGCGTTGCGGTTGGGTTCAGTGCAAGGACAGCAATGAGACCCTGGTGCATCTGACTGCTGCTGCTCATCCCCCCTCTTCCGCACATCTCCCCAGCCCGCTATGTGGCCTCTTCGAGGCCGGGCCTCGGCACTGCCGCAGCACGGCGGAGCCCTGTGCGGCGGACTGAGCTCTGAGGTGAAAGGGAGGGAGGGAGGGAGGTCCTCCCCCCGCCTCTGCCCCAGGCGGCTGCGGCCCCTGGACCCTGTGCGTGAGCCCGGAGAGGAGCGGGGCTGAGGGGCGGGCAAGGCTGGCAGGGAGGGCAGCCAGCCTCCGCCTGCCCGCCCGGCGGGG
>WAAD01007724.1:70222-88379 GCA_013389945.1 Fregata magnificens
GGGCCTGCGCCCTGCCGCCACACGCGTGTGCGGAGCGGGGCTGCCCTTCAGGCCGGCGGCCCCTCAAGCCCCTCGGAGTTGAGGGGCCCGCCCGCCCCGGGTCCCAGGCACGGGTGGGGCGTCCCTGCCCTCGGGCGTACCCACCGGGTTTAGATACAAGCTGGTGCCAGGTGGTGCCGCTGGTGGTCCTCCCCTCGGTGGTCCCGGTGCCTGCCAGCTGAACTGCTCGGGGATAAGGGTGCTGCTCCAGGCAAGGGAAATCTCGCTCAGCGTAGGTGTAGAAAAGCGGGAACGTATATAGCATGCGTGCCGATTTCTAATGTGGCATACAGGTTTGCTCTCTGCTCTGCAGCCTCCCGTATTGTGCTCCCGAGGCGGCCGCCCAGATCGTTCTGGGAGAACATGTGCTCAAAGTACGTTCTTGCTGCGCTGTCTGAATTACCAGAAATATCTCCTGTTAGCAGTATAAGTGCACATTTCTCCAGTAAACGCATCCTTTGGCTGTTTTATACCATTCGGGTGTCTGCTTTTAATATTGTATTTCTTGATTTCTTATCCTCTCCGTTCCCAAGCAAAAATGTTTAAACAGAATTAACGTGGGTATAGTGCTGCCTGCAAAGAGGCAGACAATATGGTAGCTTTGTAACCCCCCTGATAAAACCAGATGGACTCTTTCTTATTAAGCGCATTCTTGAGTGACTTTTTTCCTGACAATAAGATGATCTCTTTCTAGAAAATTCAAAGTCCACTGCAGATGCTAGCAGATGTTAGCTCTGTAAATACCCTTGTAAAATGATGTTTCGGTAGCATAGGTTTCCGACTTACTTCATTGTTTGTTGTATGAATGGCTAATGCGTTTCAATTTCTTGGTGAGCTGCTTCAAACATATACACATTTTCTACAATGCAGCATCTGTTATCATTTCTCAAGCAGTTTCAAATATTTGTCTTCACATTTCATTACTAATGATGCTGTTAAAGACTGGCTAGAGCTTGACAGATGCGTACATTAGATAAGAGATAGTATGTAGACGGATGGTCCCCAGAATGCCAGGATTAGGAGCAGACAGCTACATCTTTAGAGCTCTTTTAAACTGTCTTCTTAAAGATTTATAGCATGCAGCCAGAACACTATTTAATTCTTTCAGTTTTAAGATTTCAGTTTTGCAAATCTGGGTTTACAATGTTCCTGTGTTAGTATTGCACCCCGGCTTCATATTGGCGGATCATTAAATATCCTCAGCTAACCTCAGTTTCCAGCAGCCGGGCACCATATAGCTAATACATCAGCTGGCAATAGCTTAGTTTTGATGGCTATACAGTTGGCTGTGGAAAGCCAGCTTGCATAATCATATTTAACTTACTATTATTTTGTGAATATAGCAACATCGTATTAGGTCTCTTGGGGCCTCAGCTGAGGCCAGTGACAGGGAACTGACCACTTACAAAGTTAGTGGCAGTGTTTACTACAAGAGGATTTACTAACAGTCACAGTAGAAAAAGGAAAAGGAAGACTGAGAACTGGGGCAGCAAAACTGAAGGTGCAGTGTTGTGTGAAGAAGCTGGGGGAACAGCCTTGGAATCAAAATAGGTGCCATAGTATTTTACCAGCCAGGAAAGAGAATACTTAGGTCTTGAGGAATCTGATGTCCTTGTCATGGGAATAGGCTCTAGATAATAACGTCTGCTAGCTCTACGCTTAGGTAGCCTGAAGTCTACTGAGACCCTTGGAACTTGTTTTGTCAGCTGATCCTGTGTGGCTTACAGCTCGGTGCCTTATTTAGGGCTTCTGAATCGATTATCAAAGGGTCTGCTGACTAGGGCCAGGCATGTCAGTAGAAATTAGGCTGCCCTAATACGGTTCCCATTGATTTAGCCAAGGTCATGCAGGAAGCATATAGCAAAGCCAGAAATTAAATCCAGAACCCCAAGCTCCTCTGCATTACCTTAACCACAACTTCGTTTTCCTGTCTCTCAGTAGCATTGACAAAGATTTTTCTGTTTACTGGAGCTAATCAGAATTTTCATAATGTTGCTGTAAGCAAAAAAGTAGGCTTACAAAACAGATTTCATGCACAAAATATAATTATTTGGGGTGAAGTACTTTGGCTTATTTTGGTAATCTTTAAATGTAAAAAACATGGTTGGGACCACCTACCTAGTTTCTGTTAATAAATTACATTTGACCAAAATTTCAAGAATATTTTTGACAACAGAATTTTAGGAAAAGAAAAATGCACCAATGTCAGACAGGTTCAATGGAAAACTTTTGTTGTGCTTAAAGGAAATCAGTTTTGTTCAGTGTTTCACCAGCTCTCCATCTGCTCAAACTGTGGAAAATACACAAACAAGTCCATCTGCTAGATGTGTGAGAGGCCAGAGCTTCTAGTGCTTACTGAGCCCTATGCTACAATCTAATAGCAGAAGGCTCCATCAGTAGCTGTTGACCATGTGTTGGTTTATCTGGCAAAGAAAATACACGAGTGGCTTATAGGGTCAGGACTGCTTCAGTAATCCTAGGGACTGATGAAATAGTATGTATGCCATTTTGAAGACATACTCTGCAAGACTAGACGATACAGCTCGAAACATGTGAAATGGAGACAGTGCTTGGAAATAGTTACAGATATTGGTGAATTGACCCAGGAAAAAGCTGGTCCAATAATGGTAGAAAATTGAATGTACCAGTGACCTTACTGGGAATAATGTAATAAGCCTAATGGAAAATGACTCTGCTTTAATGTGATTGCCACTGATGGATGGCTAAATAATGATACTCCTTATATCTTTAATTATTCTTAACACCTGTGTCCAATGGTAACAGCTTTTGGGAGCTGCTGGACTAGGAGAAGCTTATGTCTAAAACCCAGACTCTCATTTAGACATGTAAATCTGTGAATGTGCATATATGCTTATACATATGCATATGGTAGAACTGTAATTACAGAAAACCTTTTTATTGCGATGCATAATTTAAAATCAGGTGTGCTACTGCTCTTGAAGAAATAAAGTCACAAGTTTCATCTTTCATGTAACTTTGTAGTATAGAATGGGCAGGCTGAATGGGACGCAGTGAGATTTACAGTAGCTGCAAATATAAAATGGAATACCATTCTCCATAGCATTAAATAATTGGAGCTCATGCAACAGATTGCTTCACAGGTAAGATACAGATGCAATGTTCATAGGAAACACTGTGCCTCTGTCACAGCTTTCTTTGAACCCTCTCATACTGTGGGCTTTTTGTACCCTACTTGAAAATTAAAATTCTCCTTTATGAACTTAAACTACAGAATTAATGAATAAGCAAATTCTTTCATGGTATTCCCTGAGTCACCGTGCCAAGAGCTAGATTAGCTGTCTGTTAAGGTCAGTGTTTTCAGTGGAATTAAATCAGTCCCTATAGTAGTGAGCCCAGGTTCACTTAGTATTTTGCTGTGTCTTATGATGCTAACCCCTGACTGTACATGATCTGTCCATTTGCTTTACTCATAAGTGGTGTACAATAGCTCTCCTAATACCATCTTGTATCTGTTCTGAATGAATGTGCATTTTGCATTCTTGGGTCAAAGCCCACAAATTAATGCCTTTTGCAAAACTGGTAATTTGAGAAAGTGAGCTATTTACATTAATAATGAAGCTGTCTCCCATGTTGATTATTTTGCCAAATAATTTTCTGGAGTTCTGTGTGGGAAAATGTCAGTTGTTGGGCAAACATCAGCTTCAAGTCCAGCCAGTTCATGACAACTCTTGCATTTAGTGCCAGTCAACAGGTCAGAAGAGCAAGTGCTGGATATGGCCTTTACCTGTCTGGAGGTGTTTTTTTTATAGATAGCATTTTGAATTTTCCTTGCAGCACTGGATTTTTATAACTTCCCATTAGCTTGTAGGGAATATGATGGCTGACTCTAGGCCTTTGGCTTAAGGAAGTGCTAACAGTGAATTTGCAGATCAGTTCAAGGACAGCTTTCCTGCGTGTATGTTCACTGAGTTCTCCTCTTTCAAATTCTGTAACATTTAGCTCCACTGATATGAAATCAACCAGAGAAAGTTAAATTGAGTTGTCCATTATTTTATTTGCTTAAAAGATTCTGTATGTACAGAAGAAGGTCATGCTTTTCATCGCATCTGTTGGTAAAGTGCACTGCATGCATTGTGGGTTTTCTATCTCCTCCTGTTCTGCGTGCCTCTCCCACTCCATGCATACCACTCTTTTATCCTCTTCTATTGCCAGCACTCCTGAATCCAACACCTCCTCTTCCTGAGACACCGGTATGCCCTAGTCCCTTCTCGGGCTGATGGGAGGAGCTCTGTTCATCACTCCATCGTTCCCCTTTCTCTGCCACATGTCAGGGGCTCTGTCTGCATTCTTCCATGGCCCATTTCCCTCGTACTATAATCACAGAATCATAGAATCATTTAGGTTGGAAATGACCTTTAAGATGGAGCCCAACAGTAAACCTAACACTGCCAAGTCCATATCACCCTTCCTTCCCAAAACATGCATCCTGCAGGATGCTCTCCCTGTTAATCTTTCCATGCCAGGGACACTATGTGCCCTAGGGTTTTCTCCTGTTATGGGGAAACAGTTGTTTGATCCATTGACCATCACAGCTGTGACAATCACAGCTGCTGGGCTGTGAACCAGATATAGAGGGTACAACCCTACTTTTCTTGTTTGTCTGATTCTCTACTAAAATTAGTAGACTTCTGCTCATCAACATCTAGAATAGTCGTTGATCAGACTCAGCACTCAAAAGTTATTAGACTTAAGGCAAAGGGAGGCTTGAACCATTGGGGATGTATACACATGTAGCTTTTCTTTGGCTGTGAAATTGGCTTAAGGATTTCCTATCTCTGGCCTCTTGTTTCTTGCCCTTCACTTTCCAATCAGTCTTAGCTGTCTATGGGACCATGTTATAAAAACATATTGGCAAAATGTCTTCCTTTAAGAAATACACCATAGAGAAAATGTACCAAATGACTGTGCCTTGTGTGAAATCTTGCTGTGTCTTGCGCAATCCTACCCTTCAGGTTTTCCTTGGACCATAAAAATCTCTTGGCAGGGATGTTATATTTACTGGCAAGGTTGGTTTCTGGTTCTTTAAGCGTTATTGTACTTCAGTAATATTATTCAATACAAAGAGTATTATCACTTGACTAAGACTACGTGGCTGCACATGACCTGTGCTTGCAGGGGCGTCCTGCAGTCTGTAGACATCTAACCCATCAGCTACCATATCTGCAGTTACCTGCCACAGCAATCAATGAGTAGGTGACAGCTCTGCACAGAGCTATGTCGATTGAGTATTATGTCAGGGAATCTCTGTGCCTGTGTCCTGTTGCCTGCCTGTGAGCATACCACAGTTATGGCTTGGTAAGTTGTACTTTTTTGGTGCCCTGCCTTGCTGCCTAACTGGCTAACATGTACTAGTACCCTCTGGACAATGTGAGAGACTGATAAGCCTAAGCACAAGGAATCCGATTCTTCCCACCTACCCAGGTGTGCATAGGTCCAACACTGCTTACAGTCAGTCCTGATTTGTACAGTCGTAAACGAGAGGAGAATCAGGCTGAAAGGTTGCCCAAGGATGTGCCCAAGCTGTGGGAGTTTCTAGGCTGGGAGCTGTCAGACATAGTGATGTGAGGCAGCTGCAGTGGATTGCAGAGGTTTACCCTGGTAATGGCAAGTCTGAGATGGCCTCACACAATTGTAGCTAAGGCTCCTCAGGGAACACGAGCATCCACGTGGATGTTTGTGTGTTAAATTAGTTGACTTGCCTTAATTTCCGTGTACTCATATGGAACTCCTCCCAAGAATTTTGATATGGAACTCCTCCCAAGAATTTTGATGGTATTATTTTGTAACAACAGTTTTGCAGTTGCAAAAGAGCTAATTCTGCTATTCTGGATTTATAGTCCTATTCTCTTTGCAGGATTTTGGTGCCCTGAGCGTAATACATTTCCATTTAAAGAATGAATGCAAATGTTACTGGCCCAGAGGCATGCCTCAAGAAATCATGAGGCTGGCTTAAAAATTAAGAGATTTTTACACAAAATACATCTGGGATTCTTTTCCTTTGACCTCTTTTTTGAGCCAATATTAGGCACACTTACAAGCTCTTCCCTGGCACATGGAATGATAGGAAACCTCTGTTAGTTTCATGAATGTGGATGAACAAGTTAGTTAATGTTTTTAAAACCAGAATATGGTATTATTACGCAAACAGAAAGGGAACAGCAAACTGCATTGGGTGATGGAGATGTGTTTTGTGAGCTGTCCTTTTAGGGACTGATGTACAGGGTCCATATTTGTATCTGATTTCATGTTCTTGATAACTGAAGTCAGTTCCTTCCACCAGTTAGAGTAAATACTCTGCTTAAACTCACTCTGAGGATGACTCGTGTGCAGAAAGTAACACCTGTAGACAAGTGTTTGGGGGGGTTAGGGCCACTGGGTTCCTGTGGTTTGAAAGCCCTTTTGAAGTGTGTCTATCTTATGTTTTATTTATGTATAGCTCAAAATATCTTCTGCTATTGACTCAATCTTAAATACTGCTAGGCAAATAAATGATAAATAAAAACATCAAACAGTAAGTAATTGAAGACAATGTTAAGATTGCAACTGATGCATTTGACTTGATTTCAGTGGGAGTAGAATTGAATAGGTCCTTATGTGCCTCAAATAGGAAATAAGGGTGGAAAAAAAAAAAAATCTGTTGTTAAGGAAAACTCGTTTTTGTTATCTAGCTAGCTGTGTTTCTCTCATAAGCGTTTTATCAAACCAGTGAAGAGATGTTACTAGTGACAGAAGAAATGGTTCAGAAGAGGAAGAATTCTCCAGCTACCTAATAGGTTTTGCTGGGTCTTTTGCAAATGTAGCATAATTGCTTTCCCGCTGTGAAGTAGTGCAAAACTCGGGCAACTTGCTTTTTGAAAGTAGGCTCAGGGAAAAAGAAAGAAAAAAGGTTTTACCCTGTCTAAAAAGTGTATTCTGGACATGTGAAATCACTATTGACTGGATTAGATGATAATGACCTCAAAGACTAAAGAATTAGAAAACGATGTAAATCAGCCAAACCCAACAGCCAGTCATTCTCATTTCATGTTAATGTTCATCTTTCATAGTGAAGATATTAATGAAAGGAAGCAAAATGATTGAACATTGGACTGAATTAGATTAAGCACACATAATTTTTCATTCTTATTATGCAGTCTTTCATCAAATGAAGACTTTTCTCTGGTTGGGTGCAGTAGGGATTAATACACCCTATATTGAGGGGAAGGAACTACCCCCTGTATTGTCCCATCAATGCTGCTTTATAAGTGATGCAAGGTTTGGTACACTGGGCATGTGATGTGACTTTTTGGCTAGAGATTCTGTGACCTCGGATAAGTCATATAATCTTTTTGTCTACGGTTTCCACTGGAGACATATGGATGCATTTCTTCTCTACCAGAATCTTTAATGTATAATGACAAGAAATTCTCTTGGACAAAAGGTGTCACCTACCATCTATATTTTTATAGAGAAACTAGTAAATTACGGCTTTGGAATTGAATTAAGCATCTAGGTATTAAAGCTGAGCACATAATAATGCTAATATGTAGGAATGTGTTTTTCCCCTCAGTGGGAGGGAGCAATGAACAGAGGATTAATAATGTGAAGCACCCAGCATCTCATCACTTTGACCCTATTCAGAGTTTCTGTAACACCTTGGAGAATCCTGGAAGGTGGGGCACAAGAACTGAAATAATTATGGTCCTGTATACCGAAGTCTTACAGACTCTTACAAAAGAAAGAAACCATTTATGTCATGTGTTAATCCTGTAATGTGTTGCAGATTCAGAAGCAAGAGAAGTGTTTTGCTGTGTGTGCACACAGACAAGACAACGTGGCAGAGGAAACAGTCCATCATTATAACATCTCAGCCAGATTGGGCTGTAGGCTTCGGAAAGCCACTGTGAGGGGCGTGAAGCGGTACTGAGGAATGTCAGGAAGGAAGCATATCACAGGGCTGAAAGTGCGTAGGGGAGGTTTAGCTAGTTAAGTCTGAGGCAGTGGCTGAGGTAGTAAAGGATAAAAAGTAAAAGGAAGAGTGCTGGAGAAACAACTGAGGGATTTTTGTCACTAAATGCCAAAATCCATCTATAATTTAAAAAAAATGCAAGCTGATTTCATAGGCTTTTACCCACCTGCTGTTTATAGTGCAGGATGTGAAGGCCATCATTCCTTATAAGGCTGCAAGTTCTAGATGATGTATAATGATGTTAGATCACCATATAGGATATAGACAATAGTGCTGAATTAGCCCTTCACTGCATGAATAATAAATTCATCTAAGCCAACAAAATGAGACAAGCGTGAAGCAGGTGAGATGAGAATCGTGTTCGGAAGACACACACTGACTATACATGCAGCAGTCCAGATTTGGCAGTACATTGGCTGCTTTGCAGTGTCGTGTTGATGCAAGGCAATCATAAACCCAGGTTAACCATCCAGTTAAAAGCCTGTATACTGCTGATCTGGATTGCCAAAGTAGCACAGAACAGCTACAGGCATTGCTAAAATTGGATTGCTCTATGCATATATAGCTGAAGTGCACATTAATAATGATCAGTGTCAGTGCTACTAATGGATCACCAGTGCTTTCTATCAGAAATAGTGTGTTCTCTTCAAGGATTTTGCTGCAATACTGAGAAAACCCATGGTGATATAGATTGGCCGATCCCCTTTTATACTCCCAATTAGATCTATTTCCAATTCTGAAGAGCAGCAATAGCAATAGAATAGAAATGGCTGTAGTTTGCCTAAAACTGCAATTCAGCAGACAGAGGGAATGACTGTGTGCTAAATATGAGTGGGGGCATAGGTACTTTGCAAAGAATGGTTTTGCTTAGGGCAGCTATAATTTGAGGGGGATTCTGTTTGAGGCAAAATGCTTTACTCCCTGACCTTAGACAACCAATAGCTGACTAAACAGGCTGTGTAGTTTCATGCATAGAGGGTAAACAATGTTTCTTGAAATTCCAAAACAAAAATGTGCTGCTTTTTTTATGTATAACTCTTATCTGCAATGGTTTCACATTATACTATTGGTGTGCTGCCTTCTAGCAATTTAACCACCTAATATATGCAAACACACATTTATGTGTAGGCAGGTTTTGCCTAACAATTTTCCTGTACCCATGATGCGTGATGGCGCCCTGCTTTCCTGGAGATAGCTGAACACCTGCCTGCCGATGGGAAGTAGTGAATGAATTCCTTTTGCTTTGCATGCATGTGTGGCTTTTGCTTTACCTATTAAACTGTCTTTATTTCAACCCACGAGTTTTCTCACTCTTACTCTGCTGATTCTCTCCGCCATCCCACCGGGGCGGGGAGTGAGCGAGCGGCTGTGTGGTGCTTAATTGCTGGCTGGGGTTAAACCATGACACTCTTAAAGAACCACCCGCAGAGTAGTTTGTGTGAATGCATTCTAGTTTGTCCCAGGCAAAATTTGCTAGGAATAGAAACTCCTTAAGCTAATTTGGCTGATGTAATTTTAAGTGAATTGGAGTAACTTCACACAAACTGCTCCATTGGTGATGACATCTGGTGCAGATGTGATGAGCGTCCATAGATGTGGACTTATTTTACCAGCCCAGCTAAAGCTTAAAGAGAAGAATAAAATGCTTTTCCCTTTGAATACCGCAATATCAGCTGTCAGTGAAGAACTTGTAACAAAATCTGAGACACCTAGATATGAAATCATGGATGTGGAGACAAGCATGAAGACAAAAATCATGACTCATCAATCAGAAGGCAAATAAAGACAAGCTGGTGTCGTCTTGTTGTTTTTAATCCGTAGATTTTGAGCAATCTGTGGACCTGACTCAGTTCTTAGGGCTGTTAGTATACTACTTACGCAGTCCTTGCTGCTGTGGCTTATTAAGAGGGATAGAAAAGAAATACTTTCTGCCCCAGCTGTCCTCAACAAGAGGCCTTTGCTTTGTGGACCCCTGCCTGCTGGGACAGATTGGGGTAGCCACAGGTCAGATGCAATGGTTGGGGAGTATGTGACTCTTGAGCTATTTTTCTTCTGATTTTTATAAAGTCTAAAGTAGGCAACATAGACAATCCAGTTACCTCCTTCACCATGGCTACACTGGTAAACATAACTGTGACAGAGGCTCCGACAGGCTGTCATCCATGCTATGTCCTTGCTAGCAGTTCCCTGACAGTTTTGCTCTCCCCCAGACAGTGTGCTCCCCGGGATGGTGTGGGAGATAGCTGGAGCCAGAGACTGTTCCCAGGAAGCTATGGATGAAGCTGTCTTGCTTTGGGAAATTGATCTCTCTGGATGTGGGTTTGGCTGTCCCACATGTCCTCCCAGAACACAGGCCCTGGTGTGTTTTATTTACTAGTGTTGTTCTACCATTAGGATCCAGCATGCTCAAAAGTGTCAGTAGGCCTTTTTCTCCAAGCTGCTTCTGTTGGTGTTAGGTATGAAACATACTGCATCACCTGCCTTGCTGCATGGAAGTGGAGATGCCTCAACAGTTGGTGCCTGGTCTGAGATGCACTGTGGTCAATTCTGCACTTCTCATCCTGTCCTCTATTGAGTAGTTTGTGTGCTAATATAAAGGAGAATTAGGACTCAGGCCATTTTTTAAAAATAGTACTAATGCATTAGCTGAAAATAACACTGTTTTGTAACCAGTTTATTAAAGCCGTGCTTTAGGATACTGTATTATACATAATACCAATAATTCTATGGATAATACATGTGTGTAAACACTTCAGTGACAGCTTTTTTACCAAATAGAAAGTACATTTTAGTCCTAAATAGAATACAGTTTTCATAGTTTGCTGCTTATAGCCTCTGGTGAAACACATTTGAAACACAGGTCAGACCTAATGGACCCATTTCTGTGTTCTCTGACGTTCTCTCTCTCTACGTCTAGTGAAAGACAAGCAGAATTTGGCCTATGTTTTAAAAGCAAGTAGCTGCAAGAGAAAAAATAAACTGATTTATAAGTCTAAAAAGCCAAGACCCTGCTTACTGAATGTTACTGGAAATCATGCAGTTAACACTTGTTTTAAATCCGATCTTATTTAAGCTGTTGCCATCAGTTTCAGAAGATCTGGATTCAGTTTCCTCATGTTCCACAGACTCCTTTGGCTGGTCACTATTGAACTTAGGGGCATTTAGGCCATGCAAAAGGGGTATTAATCTTAGAGGATGAGTATTGAGTCCTTTCTAAAAATTGGGCCCTCTAATACGTACTTAATTGGGCAGTCAAAAATATTGGCAATCTAACATCACAATTTCAGCCTTTATTCTGAATCCTGAGTCTCATCTAGGAACAGAAGAATTGGAAAATATGGTATCAAAGTGTATACATTATTTTTATTATTAAAACCCTAATTGATAATGAAAATCCCTATTCTTAAGCCAGTTGGAATTCCAAGATGTAGGAGAACTAGAACATACAGACCTCAGGAGGAGATATTTTTATGGTTTGGAAATTGTTTTCTTCTAATGGAACAAATCTAATTTTCCCTCCACTATTGTAGGGTGAAGGCAAATCTGTCATACTTACCTGCAGATATACACTGAAACTGGTGAAAGGGGAATAAGCTTGCAGGCAATTAGACGAACTATGTGGACAATCGCTTTACAGCACTTGGTAGGCCAATCTGACAGCTTTAGCAGCCCTTGTTTTTAATGAGCACTTACATCTACCAATGCTATAAAAAAATTATGAGTCATAATGGGTCTGTTGCATTGTATTAGCTGAAACTTGATCAAGCATTGGTAGATCAAACAAAGTGCAACTAACTGGGAGTGCTAGAAGACTGTTAATACTAACAGTAGTATTTTTTTATTTTATTTTTCCATGTGGTTTCCAAACAAGGGGTGAATAAGAGGAGTATACCAAAGACCTTTGCATCCTTGAGCTGCAGGTTTTTCCCATGTTAGCTGATACAGTGGGGAGACAGTTGAAATAAAACAGATTAGAAACCATGTAGGGAAGCAAAATTTCACAGGAAATTTTATGTTTTTGTATCTGCCACTTGACTTTGAACAAATCTGTGAGGTTCAGTGGGCAGAAAGTAGTGACAGGAGCCAGAGAACAGCTGCACTAAAGAATATTTCTCCCTCCTACAGAGACTAAATTTGATGTCAAAAGGCATCTAATGCATAGAAACAGAAAGGTGTAGGCATGGTGTTTCAAAGTTTTGGCTGTCTTGCTATGCTGTCTGGTTGCTGCTGCAGCAGTTACATTTACTGATAAGCAGAGGCAGTATGGCCATGAACTGATTTTGCTGTTGTTGCTGAGGCATTGGCCATGAAAAAGGGTACAAATGAAGAATTCCCAGTCATCACAGGGGCTGCTGCAGGGGTGATAGGATTTTAATGAGTCCTGATTTCTGTGTATTGTTAGGCATCATGGAAAAGGACAGTGCAGCCCAACTAGCACACTTTCAAACTGCGGTGACTTGGGCTGCTTTTGTACGTGCTCTAATGCAGAGTAGAAATGCAGGTTCAAAGATAATTTAAAAGGCTCTCCTAAAACCCTGCAAATTCTGGCAGTAGCTTATAAAATGCTGTTTCCCATCCCATCTCTTTCTAGATATCGTATGATAAACTGGAACACTGTTTTCTCCTGAGGTGGTGTATTGACATAACAGAAGAGCTTGTCAGGGAAGAGCACTTCTCTGGTACAATGCATTGAAGTTCCTCAGATGCTGACTGGCTCTGTTTTAGCTGGAATTGGATAAACATAAATGAATTCCACATCTGCTTCGGCAATATGACCTTGGAGGTAGCAGGGCCAGCAGTCTTCCTCCAGGATGAAATGTGGATCTGCCACAGCTGGAAGAAGGAAGGGTAGAATTGCTGGGTACTTAAGAATGTTGCATCTGGTGCCTCACGCCCAAAGGCTGACAGATTATTTGTCAGTGACTGTTTACTCTTTCTGTAGCATCCCAAGTGAGGCATGCACATATGTGTGCATGCATTCAGCAACACAAGGAGAAAATGATGGAAAATGCTAGAGATACACAAGATCCACTGATTGTCTCCAAGAAAAACCTTGGCTTCATATGCATATATGCTAGCTTTTCCACTTAGTGACCTAATCCTTTAATTTCACTTAAAAAGTGAGTAACCCTCGAGTGACAATAAATCATTGTTGGCAGCCAGGCCAGAAATCTAGGGAGTATAAAGGTTAAGTTCTGCACGCTTTTTTTTTTTTTTTTTTTTCCCCTTTAGCTTCCTTCATCTTTTCTTCTCTCCAGCAAGTATCATCAATTGTCCCTTTTACTAAGAAAGTTTCTATGGCATTTACATCTGGCCAAGTTTTGTGATAGACTGGGATTATCAGAGGTTATTCCCATAATCTCCTTTGAAAATCTCAGTTTCAGCAATTTACTCTAGCTTTCACCCATAAAGTGGTGGTTCTCGCACATTTCCGCAGACATCAGTTTAAGTTAGTTGGTTCAAATGGCCAATTTCTGTATGCTTCATATGCAGATGGGGAATCAGGGGCTATTTATCGAACACATAAGTTTATACATGTTCCTTTTCTGGGTTAAGTAAAGGTGGCCCGTCCACCTTGGTCAAGACCGGTAATAATTGTCTTTGGTAGGAATGGTGATGCGTCATGATACCAAGCCCCAGTTCGTCCCTACATACTATCGCCCTCCTAAGTCAAGCTTTTGTCGCCCACGGCTTTTTGAGGGGGGTCCGGCTCCCGCCTTAGATAGAATAGAAAGAAGAGGTCAATTTATTTAAAACTGAACAGGCAACATACTTACAATAGATCAAACATTAGGATCTCACAACAGTTCTTACTTTACTAACAAACATATGTATAATATCTACCAAAGAGAATAATGCTCAATTCAACAGGCGACGAGCTAACTTCTCTTGCCAGGAACCAGAGAGTCCGAGTTTCAACAATTCGTAATTGCCTTGGTGCCATTTCCCACGTGCTCCTAGCGGAAATCCCATACATCTAATGATACTAGCATTGGTCAGTTCCTGCACTTGATCTTTTAGGTGTTGGTACTTTTTAACTTTTTCTGCCACTGCATCCACTGAAGGTGTTGATTTACTTTCGTACCTAATGGTGATGTCAACAACCAGGGCTTGGTCATCTTTAACGAATACCAGGTCCAGTTTATAGAGTTCCTTCTGTCTGTCCCTCAGCAGCAGCTCTTGGAATAGTACCCAGTCCTTCTTTTTCACCTCCTCAGCCAACGTTTCACATAGATTGTTATGTCTTTTGATCCTCACGTCCTGTACCGCTGGGCAGTATCCAATAATATGTGCGCAGGATTCGCTCTCTGCTTGACAGTGCCGACATGATTTAATTTGACTTTCCTGTCTACCCCTTGCTAGAAATTCTCTCATCGGGTAGATGTTGTCTCTTAACTGTAATGTGGTGAGGACCTTTCTGTGAGGGATGCTCCTATAAAACTATCCAGCTGTTACTGATCTTGTCCTTCTCGAAGTTGGAAATACCATGGCCCTGGGAGACCAGCTTGGTCCAGTTCTCAAATTCTTGTTTCCTTCAGTTACAGGGCCTTGGAAAGACGACTTTTGGAGTGGGTGTCTCCCATTCCAAGCCTGGTTCCTCACTGCCAGGCTCCTCAGAAATCACCATTACCACCCTCGGATCCCAGATAGATGGAACCTTTCCCTTATCCCCTCCTGCAGCGATCCAGAGTTTCTCAAACTCCTTCTCGAGACCCTCTTGTTTCACCAGTTCCCGTATGATCTCATACGAAGACTGAGCAATTCTGTGTAGCCTTCGGACCTGCTCACTGGGAAGCAGTCCCAAGAGCCTGGTGATACCTAGGCCTCCATCCCAAGTGCTGGAATATAGGATGGCATCACACGTGCTTGCTGGGAGATGTAGCCACTCCTTGACAGCCGCTCGAATTGCCAAATCAAGGGTTTCCAGGTTTGTGGCTTTCATGTTGGCCTGGTCAGCCAAGTAGATCAATTGTGGGATAGCATGCCCTTTCAAGATGTCAGCCTTCTGAAACGGCTTTAAAGCAGCCTTCCCAATCCGCTGTAACCTGTCTTTTACCTTCTCCAGTAGTTCTGGCATAGATATTTCTGTCCATGGGTCTACATGTAGGCCCAGGTATTTCTCAGAGCTACCGGGTTAGATCATATTAAGGGGAGTGCCATTAATTGTCCATGCTGGACAGTCTTTGATGGTGTATGAATCTTTCGTTGGCTGAATGTAAAAGCCGTGGCACTTCTCACCCTGAGTCTTGAGGCCCAGCAGAAGACTCACATTCACTTCTCACGGTGGCAAGTTTAATAAATTCTGCTAGCCCCAGTCTAGGCCTGGGCCTCTCATCACATGCATAGGTACAGTACCCCAGTTTGTTTGGCTTTCCAGCCAGATGATGTTCCCAGGGGCTAGAAAATCTTGCCCTAGCAGCTAGGTCTGGAATTTGGGCTGCCATTTGTCTGTTGCTAGGTTAAGCCGTCATTTCTAAACCAAAAGAACATTCAACTCTGTTGATATCTGTAATTTAAATTGAGTTGTTTTTAATCCTAATAGAGATGTGAGGAGGTTTTATATATCTAATTATATATGAAAAGGCTTTTAGCTATTTTTTTTCTTTTTAAACAAATAAGGATGTGGTAGTTTAGATTTTTTTTTTTAAAACAGGAGATCAGGTTGATGATAATTTTTTATATGGGGCTCTTGGGAATGTGTGTGTGGGATAAATGATAATTGATTAAGGGTGACAAGTTAAAAAAATCACAGTTCCCTCAAAAGTTAAATCTATAGTTTTCATTTGCATTAAGACCTGGAAAATCCTAAGCAGAGTAACTTGAGTGGGTGACAAAAGTGAAAACTAGCACAGAGATCATGGGTGGGAGAATTCAGGATTGGTGGTCCTACTGCAGGTGTAGGGAGGAGAAATTCTAACCTGCTGGATGGCCAGAAGCCAGATGTCTAAACTGTCAGCTTGCAATCCTTCCCTTTGTAGAAGACCTTCTGGGGGGAACGGAAGGTCTGTTATGCTGACCAGACCCAACCCACAGGGTTGCTGCTGCCTCCCTGGGACCAGGGTAAGAGATGTCATTAGAAGACTCCCTAGACTGGTAAGGTCCTCAGACTGTTACCCACTATTGGTTCTTCATGTCGGCAGAGAAGAGGTAGCAAAGAGAAGTCCAAAGGCAATCAAAAGGGATTTCAGAGCCTTGGGGTGGTTGGTGGAAGGATCAGGTGCTCAGGTAGTATTTTCTTCGATCCTTGCAGTAGCAGGGAAGAATATTGAATGGAACAGGCAGACCCAGCTGATCAACACATGGCTCCGAGGCTGGTGTCATCGGTGGAACTTTGGGGTTTTTGATCATGGGATGGTCTATTCATCACCAGGTCTACTGACATCTGATGGGATGCACCTTTCTCAGAAGGGCAAAAGGGTTTTTGTTCAGGAGCTAGCAGGGCTGATTGATAGAGCTTTAAAATAGATTGGAAGGGGGAGAGGGACAATACCAGGTCAGTGACGAGCAACGGGATGGCACACCAAAGTTCGAGGAGCTATGTGCTAGTGAGATTCTTCAGACTGTTCCATGTGGCGATGGGCACAATGAACCTCACTTGAAGCGTTTCTACACAAATGCGCGCAGCATGAGGAACAAGCAAGAGGAGCTAGAAGCCTTGGCCCAGTCCCAGGGATGTGACCTCATCGGCATAGCTGAAACCTGGTGGGATGAGTCCTGTGACTGGTGTCCCATGAGGGATGGTTACAGGCTCTTCAGGAGGGATAGGCAGGGCAGGCGAAGCGGAGGGGTGGCATTGTATGTAGTGGAGGAGCTGGAATGCATGGAACTTGCAGTTGGCGATGGCACAGTTGAGAGCCTCTGGGTAAGGATTAAGGGACAGCCAAATAAAGCTGATGTTGTCATGGGAGTCTACTATAGGCCACCCAGCCAGGATGATGACACTGATGAGTTATTCTTTAAGGAACTAAGGGATGCCTCTAAGTCATCTACCCTTGTCCTTATGGGGGACTTCAACTTGCCAGATGTCAACTGGGAATACCACACAGCTGGTACAAACAGGTCCAGAAGATTCCTAAACCATCTGGATGATAACTTCTTGGTACAGGTGCTAAGGGAACCGACCAGGAAAGGTGCCTTCCTCAATTTGTTGCTTATTAACAGAGAGGGTCTCGTGGGTGAAGTGGCGATTGGTGGCTGCCTTGGCTGCAGTGACCATGAAGCAGTCAAGTTTAAAATCTATGGTAACAGGAGGAAAACTGCCAGCAAGACCTCAACTCTGGATATGAGGATAGCTGACTTCAGGTTGCTCAGGGAACTACTTAGCAAGGTCCACTGGGGAAAAGCTTTTGCAGGTGCTGGGGTCCATCAGTGCTGGTCACTTTTTAAGTACCACCTCCTAAGAGCACAGGAGCAGGCAATTCCAAAATGTAGGAGTTCAAGCAGGCAAGGCAGAAGGCCGGCTTGGCTGAGCAGCGATCTTCTTCTAGAAGTAAGGTGAAAAAAGAAAGTATATGGCCAGTGGAAGCAAGGTCAGGCGGCATGGGAGGACTACAGAGATGCTGTTTGCCACTGTAGGGAGGAAATTTGTGCAGCCAGAGCTCAATTAGAGTTGAAGCTGGCCAGTACTGTGAGGGAAAATAAAAAGGGCTTTTTAAAATACGTTAATGGCAAAAGGCAGGCCAGAAATAACATTGACCCATTACGTGATGAGCATGGTCACCTCACAGACAGGGACATAGACAAAGCAGAGACGTTTAATGCTTTTTTTGCCTCAGTCTTCAACACCGATGATGGGCTCTGGGACCCCCAGAGCCCTGGCCTAGAGAACCATGACTGTGGGAATGATAAACTGCCAATCAACCCTGAACTTGTGTGGGACTTTCTGCTCCAGCTGGATACCTATAAGTCGATGGGGCCTGATGAGATTCATTCGAGGGTACTTAAAGAGCTGGCTGATGTCACAGCGAGACCTCTCTCAATGATTTTTCAATGTTCTTGGGAATCTGGAGAGGTCCCAGTTGACTGGAAGCTGGCAAACGTTGTCCCAACCTTCAAGAAGGGCAACAGGGCTGACCCTGGTAACTACAGGCCTGTCAGTCTCACTTCTGTGCCTGGCAAAATTATGGA
>WAAD01007724.1:88730-135491 GCA_013389945.1 Fregata magnificens
CTGGGGAATAAGAGGCTGGAGAGCAGCCCCATGGAGAGGGATCTGGGGGTTCTGGCTGACGGCAAGTTGAACATGAGCCAACAGTGTGCCCTGGCAGCCAAGAGGGCGAACCGTGTCCTGGGGTGCATCAAGCACTGTATTGCTAGCCGGTCGAGGGAGGTGATTGTCCCGCTCTACTCTGCACTGGTGCGGTCTCACCTTCAGTACTGTGTGCAGTTTTGGGCGCCACAGTATAAAAAGGATGTGAAGCTACTAGAGAGTGTCCAGAGGAGAGCCACAAAGATGGTGAAGGGTTTAGAGGGGAAGCCATATGAGGAGCAGCTAAAGTCACTTGGTTTATTCAGCCTGGAGAAGAGGAGACTGAGGGGAGACCTCATCGCGGTCTACAGCTTCCTCACAAGGGGAAGAGGAGGGGCAGGCGCTGATCTCTTCTCTCTGGCGACCAATGATAGGACCCGAGAGAATGGCAGGAAGATGTGCCAGGCGAGGTTTAGGTTGGATATTAGGAAAAGGTTTTTCACCCAGAGGGTGGTGGAGCACTGGAACAGGCTCCCCATGGAGGTAGTCACAGCGCCAAGCCTAACAATATTCAAGAAACATTTGGACAATGCCCTCAGACACATGGTGTGAATTTTGGGGTTGTCCTATGCAGGGTCAGGAGTTGGACTTGATGATCCTTGCGGGTCCCTACCAACTCAGGACATTCTGTGATTCTATGATTCTATGAGATATTGCAGAAATACTGTTTCCTCTGTGAATTGGAATAGGATGCTGGAATATGTGCAGCACTACATATGTAACTACAGTAATTTGTGTATGTGCATGCTAATAATTAGCACTGAGGTTCACAGATTTAAAGCACTGTTTTAAAGAACCTGTACTTGATGGAGATTTTTAATTTTCTGCTTTTGAGTACCTGCCATGTGCCCAGCATTACTCTTTCAATGAATCACTGTTTTTGATGGAAGCACATTTAGATGAAGACTTCTGAGCTTCCAAAGGCCCACTTCCTTCTGAATCAGAACCCTTCTTCCCTGTGCCTCCTACATTAATATGTCATTTCCTATCTCTGCAGCGCTCCATGGATCTGCTAGCGATCAAGCCAAGTCTAGCGCGTGGCCATGGGTCTGAGCAGAATTAGGTAAGGCCGTGGGGGCTGTGCTCCCTGGCCCTCACCTCCTACTTATCTGGTAGACTTTGTGGAGAGCTGGTAGGGAGCATGCTGCTCTCCTGAAGTTTCAGCATAGTTCTGCCTCAACTCTGCGGCCCTTCTGTATCCAGAGGCACAATGGACATGGCTTCTTTTTGCCTAGACAGCACCTGAGCAATGAAAAATTAGAAAGTCCTGGTGGTGTTGCTTATCCCCGTGCAGTTATTCCTTCTCCTGTCATGGAACAAGGTTGCTGTAACAGCATTTTTCTTTGCAGGCGGAATTGGAAATACAGAAATAAATTATGGAGAACCAAGGTGTCTCCTGTCAGAATAAATAGTTAATGAGAAACAAGGGTTGTGCTCATTCAGAGTCACAAGGACTGATACTGAAGTACTGTATGTATGTTAATTTTAATGTATAAAATATATGATTGGACTTAAAAATGCAGACTGAACAGCCTTAAGGGCAAGTGTGTATTAAGTCTGTGACAGCTGTCTCTGTGGGTGATGATAATGTAAAAGTTCCTTTTTTTCTAAGCCATTTTAATTTACCCACCGATCAGTCAGGAAACAGAGGAGTCTTAAAGTACTTACTCTCCAAAGTAATTCTTGGAGAAGTGTGTTCTTTCATGTTGTATCCAGACTGTGTTCACCCTAACCAGCCTCTAAAGTACATCAGCTTTTTTAACTCTTCCTAGCTCAGATTAAAAAAAAAGTCTGAATAATGATACGCTGGTTTTCTCAGTGTTGGAACAACACACAGAATTTGTACAAAGCATGCCTGTTAGTGTGTACAATCATGCTAGTTAACATGAATTAACTGTGACTGTTATAAGTTACTTGCAACTTACCAGTTACTTTCAAGTTAAAACAGGAACGAAAGGCATGATCTCAGAGTTTGCAGCTCATCATTCCAAGGACATGGGATGTTGAGGCAGGCTTGGGCTTTGTAAAGAGTTCTGGAACAATTACCTGTTCCTTTAGGCAACATTAGAGAGAGAATAAATTCCAGTCTCATTTTCCTTACCGCTCACAACTCTTAAATATTTGTTCGATCTGTCACAGTATCCAGGATGTCCCATGCCCGTGTGACTTGTCATCTAAACTGTGGGGTTCCTTCCCTGCTAGCTCACTTTGATCTCTCTTCATTCTGTTCCTCCATCTCACCAAAAGCCTGTGCCTTTCTCTTCATAAGCCTCTGTCAAATATCTCTGAACCTTTGTTTGCCTGATTTCAGGGTTTCCTACCTGCCTGAACATAAAGTCATTTGAAGTCGTTTCCCTGTTCAAACTTCTATTTGGAATACCTATTAATTTTCCAAAGTGCAGTCATTAAGGCTGTAATATGTAATGGTTGTTTTGTAAATGTTCTTGGACTGGAGAGAGATACATAATTGGGGCCTCTAAAGCGTATGACTAACTCGCTATGCATTGATGAATTCAGTGGTTTATCCAGTCCATAACGTGGAGGTATAAATAGACTTTCAAATCATTGCATAACAGCAGAATTGCCTACAATTTAGCATAGAGGACACTGGCAGTCTCCCAGTATGGCCGCTAATTCATTTTCTGAATTTGGATGATCTCTGTCTGCCTCATTTTTTTCATTTCTAAAATGAAAATAGTAGTATTTGCCTAGCTAACATTCCCAGTGGAAAAACTTTTAAAAAATGCTTTCTAATTCACAGGTAGAATGATTGGGGGACAGAAACGTGTTTGAATTATTACTGAAGAAAAATCTGAGGTCTTTTATGTGAAAGGAGACCTTCATGTGTTTAAAATAAAAATAAGGGAGCAGACATACTACGTTAAAGCAGTAGTTACAGACTTAGTTCACAGCAGGCTGTTAAGGACAAAAGTTATCATTATTTCTATGACTAGCTCTCCCTGCATATGCTTCTGTTTAGATAAGAACTGTAATACAATCTGTTCTCTTTCATTGTTTGGTTTATGCAGGCACAGGCTTGCTACAGGAAGTGGTATATCTAGTGAGTCAGGGAGCTGATCCAGATGAGATTGGACTAATGAATATAGATGAACAACTTCCAGTCCTAGAGTACCCTCAGCCTGGTCTGGACATCATCAAGGTACAATTTATTGCAAAGGAAGTCTTTCAGCATTTGGATATCTTTGTCCTTGGTTCCATATTTATCACTTCATTTCATCCTGTGTCCTTGTCCTTTTCATCACTGGACTTGCTCAGTTTGTTGGAATGATTCAGTGTATTATTAGGTTATTTTAAAATTGCTTTTATTAAGCTTTATTGTACTCTGTTTAATGCTTTAGATGTTCCTCCATGTCCTAAATATCTTGGCAGTGGGTTTTCTGAGTCAAAGTTCCAGGCCTCCCTTGCTTATGTGAACAGAAGCTGCCCAAATGAGGCAAATTTGCTTTGATCCTTTCCCTGAATTTGCGAAAGAGGAACTACAAGTACAGAGATCTATAGATCTGTAGACCCACTGCTCTGAATTTACACATGTAAATTCTTAGAGACCCAGGATCTGTGGATCTACAGGCTCTGTAGGTGTAGTTTGAGGAGTTGGGAATACTCTGCGTGAAATGACTTGCACACTATTAGGAACCACTCAGAAACTAGTGGCATGGCACGTAAGTGTGATCTTGTCATTGCTGTAGCTACTTCTGATATAGGTATATCTTGGAATGATGAGGCAAAATACTGGGCTCCATCCTATAACATCTACAGTGCATGTTGAATTGAGCTAGCTCAGGCTGGCATGGATAGATATAAGCTGCTTCTGGTCAATGACAACTGCAGCATCAGCCTACTTCAGGCTGAGAGTATTTAGGGGTCAGAGGTTGCTTTTCTTTTTCATCTGTGTGAAGCCTAGTCCAATGAGACCTCAGTGCTACCTTAATTGAAATAAGCGGTGGCAATAGTGAGAGGTTTAGTTTGAGATTACACATTGTTACCTATACTACGTGCTTGCAACTTGATCCAGTATGTATTTATGCAGTTTTTAACTACTGGAAGATGATCTGTGTCATAAGACAATTTTGTCTCAAATTCTAGAAAAATACTCTGAAAGATGTTCACACACTCAGATAAACCTTTGGATTGTCTGAGTCTAATTCTGAGGACAAAATAAATTGGAAGAGTAAAATTTTGAAGTGAAGAAGTTAGGGGTAGGGTTTTCAGAGCTTCTAATATTTTTCAAGGAATTTTAGTGGAAGCATCACTGGAAACAAAGTTAGTTTGATGCTAAGAATCTTCAACTATTACGCTCTCTTCCTGAGAAGGTCCTACAAATGGAGGTACTTTGAAAACAAAAGGGGAAAAAACCCCCCAAATCCCCAACACATTATCCAGCCTTTTGATATTTATAAAACAGATGTGACTCCCTGACCTGATTTCTAGACCCAGACCCCTATTAATTTAAGAAGTGAATTTGTGAATGTGATTCAGTATAGTAAAGGGCTTCAAGTATGACAGTTCAGGACAGCTCAGGATGTGCCAAAAACTAATGCATAATAAGAAATGTTTGTCTGCTTTATTTTAGGAACTGACATCTCCTCGCCTTATAAAAAGCCACCTACCATATCGGTTTTTGCCTTCGGACCTCCATAATGGCAATTCAAAGGTAAAAATGAAATGAAATCATGTTTGTTTAACTATATTGGCAGCAGTTATTTAAGTGCTTTGGGAAATGGGGTGGCGAAAAAGCTTTCAGTAAGATGATTTTTTCCCCCCCGTCATAGGTAATATACATGGCTCGCAACCCCAAAGACCTGGTGGTGTCTTATTACCAGTTTCACCGCTCCCTAAGGACCATGAGCTACAGAGGAACGTTTCAGGAGTTCTGCAGAAGGTTTATGAATGACAAGTGTAAGGAGCTGTTCTCTCTGCACACGCTGTTACACATTTATTTTCATCTCTGCATTCCTTCTGCAAGTACAGAAATGAACTGGATAAAGGTGCATTTGTTTTGCATATACAGCAAGGAGGTTGCTACAGATAGTGCTGTGTGGACTTAGATTTGTCCATGCAAACTATGGCCATGCCTTGTAAATAATTGCCTTACAATATTTGACCCCATGGGCTCAGCAGTGTTCTGCTTAGCTCAGGGAAAACTCTGGTCTACTCTTCTAAAATTCAATTTGCAAGGTACCACGTACCTTGTGAAAAGTGCTGAATACTCCCAGCATCATTTGATTTGAGTTGTACCTCACTGTTAGCTACTTCTCAGGAGTCTTTCTGTTCCTCAAGGGTTTTTTTTTCCCCTGGTAATTCCTTTAATATTTTTATTTCATCCAAAAACTCAAGGTTTGTCCCTTTCAAGATACCATTTAACACACAAAATTCTCTAGTTCGCATGAGATTGATTGGGAGTACATCAGTAACCTGAAGTAAGCCCCTGTAAGAAGGGAGTTGCAGGCTGCTACTGTCTGAAAAATACAGCTCTATGATGAGAATACAATAACCTGCTTTACAACAACTCATCAGCTGCTCACCCACTAACTCCTTTGAGCAAGGGCTGTTGCATGATACACCCACCCACTGTGTTCCCACTCAGGCTGCACTGCCTTAAGTAGCTCCATTGCACTAGCTTAGTAAACTTACAGGGAGGACAAGCCCTATGTTCTCACATAACTGGCTGCCGCTGGGGTTTTTTTGCCAATGGATTGCCACACTTTCTAGCTAGGAAGAGAAAAATTTTTTACTGCCTTCTATTTCTCTACAAAATCTTCTCTATGATACCTTAATGTGACACTAAGAATTCATCAGGTACCTTGTGCTCTGAGAGCAGGATCTTCTCTAGATCCAGTGCAGCAAACTTTCCTTCAACCTGGAATTTGGAGGAGTTGATGCTAAAGGAGCTATATAATACTAAAGGGAATAAAAAAAGTAAAAGACTACCATTGAAGGTTATTTAACAGGCCTTAAAAACCCTTGCTACTTTCTGCTGCAGGTTTGTGCAGGGAGGGTAAATGCTCTCCTTCCATTCCAGCCCACCTTCAGCTTTTTCATTTGCATTCCCTGAGAATGGGATGTTTGTCTGTAAGCACATGATCAGGAACTTCTAGACTGGAGACACATGAAAGACACATTAGAAGGTCTTCTAAGACAGGAGGAAGGTTCTGTATTCTTTTTCATAGAAGTATCCCAAGAGTTATTTATATCTTCATCTTGTAGCAGCTAGCTGATTTATCACAACCTCCCAGAGTTAATAAAACATCACAGCATGTTCTGTGTCCATAATTGTGTAGATGGAGTGTTTTGTAATACAGCAAATTTAGTATTTACCTAAATGTTTGCATCTCATGGAAGCAATGCAGCAGCAAAAAAAACCTTCATAAGAAGTCAAAGTACTGCTAGAGGGAGAAGCACTGAGCCCAAATGACACACTTACACTCCTTTTACCCCTCCTTATACCTTGAAACAAATTCAGCACATTATCTATATTGTTTGAAAGCACACAGTTGGATAGGGATTAGTCTTGAATGTGCTAGTTCTTTGGCATCCTCTAACGCTTAAGGGAGTTTCTTACATAAAGCATAGGAAACTCTGCTAACATAATCTTAATGGATTCTTGCCCTGTACCATTAAGAGCAGCTAGGAACACTTTTTGCTTGACTGATGTGTTAGTTTCATGCGTGAATTTCTTTAGGGGTGTGTGGAGTGGGAATAACAAAAATGGAATTTTTCCAGTACCTTTATAAAAATTGAAAATGAGTCAGCTGATTAAAATAATTTTCTTATGAAACTGACCTCTTTGTCCATTGAAAATGTTCCAGTTACCAAAATTAAAGAATTTTTTTTCAAAGGGAAAAAGTGGCTTCAAAATACAAAACTAAAAAGTTTCATATTTTTCTATAGTTGCTTTGCTGAAAGGATAAAATTGACCAGAAAAACTGCTCACCATACTTGCTGAACTCCTGCCTTGATTATCTGAAGTACTTTGGGGGAACTTATCACTGGTAACAAAGAAATATGCAGAATGCATTTCTCTTTGGGTTGTCTTTCTGGTAATATTGGCAGCAAAAGACATTCTCTAGATAATAAATACCAGTGTCTGAACCTCTGCTAGACACACATAAATTGACTGAAATCAGTGCAAATGTGGACTTTATCAGAGAAGTGAAAAACGAAGGAGGAAAGTTTTGGGGGGAGGGTTAAGACTTCCAGTAACCACTGCCTCCGCAGTGTCGGGAGCACAGGGCCTCCCAGCGCGGCACCTCAGCTTCTCTTCAAGTCCTAAACCCCACACAGCAGATATGCAGAACTGAAGACAAGCTGCTGGTGGCATGCAGGAGGTAGGAGGCATAAGCTTTTCATCATTGGCACACTGGGCCCGCTCACAACTTGTAACATATGGGAAGTACCCCATCACATCACTCTAAGCTTTCAGGAGCACTCAACACTTCATGGGCATCTGGTTGTAGTCTAGATTTATTGTGTAATTGAGATAACTGGTAACAGTATAACGGAAACTGTGTTCTGGCATATCTACAGAAGTTGTGTGGAAGCATTTGGAAAGTAACAATAGAGGAGAAGAGGTCTTAGATTTTAGCGGGGGGGCAAAAGATGTAATGATAAATAGAATATTCTGTCAGTACATCCTACATTTTTGGGAATGACCATGAAGCATTTTTATAGGTCTGTTTCCACAATACTTGTTTAATTAAGAAAGGACAATGGTTGTTAGCGATTCTCGGTCCATAATAGAGGATGCTCTATGGAACTTTCCACAAATGCCGTATCTAGCTTCGAAGTGAAGGAAGCTGCAGTGTGATATGTTAATTGCAGGAATTCACACAGGTTGGAGCCACTGGAAATTTGCCTTCTGCAAAGCTATCTGTGTAATTTTTATTTTGGGTCAATTTCCGTTCAGGCATTATTAATACTGAGTGCCAAGAGGTCCATCATGAAATATGTTGGCATTTTCAGTTGAACATTTTATCTTTATGGTAAGTTAGTTCTTTTGAATATTCCAAACTGATAGAAAAACTCTTTTTTAATTAAGTTCGTTGCTGTGCCTGGCAGTGGGTCAAAACCAGACACTGTTCTCCTGGGGCTATGAACCACTCCAGTTAATTTATTTTTCTCCTGTTTTTTTCCTTTTTGAAAAGGTCTTAATAACAACAGTGTTCATTTTCCTCATGCCAACCATAATGTCTTTGTAGTAGGATATGGTTCGTGGTTTGAACATGTGCAGGAGTTTTGGGAACATCACATGGATGCCAATGTACTTTTTCTCAAGTATGAAGATATGCATAAGGTAGGTTACATGGAGCAAAAAGGTATTTTAATTACGTTTAGTATCGTAGCATTTAAAATATATAAAGTACAAAATTTGCTTCTTATGTCCATATTTGGGCTCCCTAATGTCTGATACCATTTTTAAAGCACTGGCATTCAATAGCTTCTGTGGACTTTCAGCAGTTTCATAAACCTAGTAATTTACTCAGGAATCTGCCTGCATCCATAGGCACTAAACAACTTACAGAGAAGGCAGAGATGTGTAACTGTTCAGTGCTTGCTACACTCAGCCCTGGGCATTCATTTAAAAGAAATGTTTTGCTGTGTGTGCTGTATCAATGAGAAAAAAAGTATATCATCAGCATTTTGTCCTATGTATTTGGCATTTATTCTGATTATTTGGTTGTTCTTACTGTCTTCTGTGAAACAATGTTGAAAACAGGGATGATCGTGCAGCATAAGGTGAACATAATTATTGGGTCCTTACAGTATGCTGGCTAATAAATCCACTTTATTTTTAATCAGAAATTTAGTGGAAATACTATATAGAACATTGGTTTCCATTTCCTATTGCAATAATGTATTTTTGAGAATTAATGAAAATCCTTCAAAATGTTTATTTGACTGGAAAATTAATGCAAACATAGGAAAAACCCAGCTCCTATCTCTAAACCCACAAAAAGGCAAAATCAGGGTAGAACTCAATAAAGCTGAGTAAATTGTAATTTCAGCTTTACTGAGCCTCCTGATGGAGTGGGATGCTAAAAGATGATGTAATACAATCAGAATAATCTAAAAAGTTTAGTAGAAATTATTTCAAACCCCTGGTTTTGAATAATGATATATTCCTAGCTGTGCTCACTGATGGATGCTGCCAAAAGCTGGTGGCCTCACAGTATCTTTCTGCTTCCTGATAAACATTGCTATTTTGTCCTTGCAACTCCAGAAGTCTTACTCATACTGAGGAGCCCTGGAGTTCTGGATATATAAATGAATGACTGCTTATTCTCAGAGGCCACCTCAGTAGATCCTTTACATCTACATGAATGCAGTCCCAGAAACTAACAACGAAGGAAGGGCTGTTCTAACATTTGTAGTCATTCATTTTACCAAGATCAAAATCAAAGTAACTTTTAATTCCTCCAAAATACACTCGTATTCCAAAGTGATCAGTTAAGGTGTTGTCTGAAGCGGAAAGCATCACACTTACTTTGCAGTTCCCCGTTCTAATATTTGAAGAGGCGAGCTTACATGAGCGTGTTCTCTGCCAACCTGTCTTACCCTAATTACTTGGAATAGGTTTATTTTCAGCAAATTGGGAGGTGGCAAAATTTGAAGACGGTGTTTCTACAACTTCTGCATTTGTATTTTTCACACTCATCAGGATATAACATTTTTAAATATTTAAACTCATTAAAAAAAGGTCATTCAAAATATTGTAAAATAAACTATTTTTAAATACTCTCTTACAGGACCTAGCAACAATGGTTGAGCAACTGGTGAGGTTCTTAGGAGTTTCTTATGACAAAGCACAGTTGGAATCCATGGTGGAACACTGTCATCAGCTCATTGATCAGTGCTGTAATGCAGAAGCACTTCCCGTTGGCAGGGGTATGTTTAAACCCACAGTAAAACTCTTATTGTGCAAGTTGCAAGAAGCAACTGATGACTTAGTAACCTCCAGGATGTGTTAAGATGTTGGCAAAACATTGCTATGTAAATGATGGGAGGAAACTGACTGTTGGTGCAATTTTGGGGTTTGTTTGTTTTGAAATAAAGTTAGGTAGAAATGACTGAAAAGGATGGAAACATCCAAGATCAACAGTGTATATTCAACACCATGCAAACCACTGTTAGAGAGTCTTTAGCTTACTTCAACGGATTGAGCTATTCGTGCTGAGAAGACTGCACCGCTCCTTCTGACCTTTGGCATGTCAAAGCCCTAACAATTTCATATGGTTTATCCTGGCCTAAGCCCTTGTGTTTAAGTATGTCAGATTTTCTAGAATAGCAGATAATTCTAATTTGAAGGCATCAAATGACAAGGAGCTGTAGTTTTCCTTATGAGCTTTTCCTTTTAATTGTCTATCTCAGCTGTTTAAAATGTGTCTAGCTTCTGGATGTTTATTCTGGCGAGGCCTTTCTCTAGGAACCTGAAGTGCCCTTTAAACTGCTGATACATCTGTCCTTTGATAATGTCAAGAAATCAAGTCCTTTCTCAGTCTTCCTTCTGATAAGCATAAAAAAGTGACCTCAGTAAGTCTCCCTCAAATTATTTTCTGTAGGCTGCTTTACAGCACTTCACAGTTCTTTTTAAAAATAAGAGCATAAGATCAAGATGGAGAATTCCTATGTCAGCCTCACAAATGCCTTATCCAGACATAAAATCACTTTATCCACTGATTTAATCCAGTTTTAACTGGAACTTACTTTCCCTTTCTCCCTTGTTTGTCCATCCATGGCCACATTAGCCCTTTTTGCCGTGGCATCATACATGAAGCATGTGTCATTTATCATGACCACAAAGTCTTTTCAGAGGGACTAATGTGCAAGTTCTTGTCCCTTACTCAGGGAGCATGACCTGAATACGTCGTTCTTAGGTTTCTGTGTAGGAGCCCTTTCCATACTACCTCTCTTAGCCAACCTTCTTGTTATCTGCAGATTTTATCAGCTGTAATTTTTATAATTATTCTCAAATCTCTGATAAGAATACCGAATATTGTCAGTCCTTCTTGACTACTAATTTTGAGTTAGCCAGTTGTTTAGTCATTTATCATGCATTTTGTTGACATTATATAGTTCCGTTAAAAAACACTAAAATCACACGCCTTACAAAAGTCTATTGTATCTTTGCATTCACTTTACTCAGTCAAACTATAATCTTACCAACACTCACTTAGGTTTGTTTGAGAGCAAATTTGCTTTCCCATGAAAGAATACCAGTTCACTGGTATTCTATACTACCTTTGCGTCTTTCTTGGCAGAGCCCTATGCCGGTTACTCAGCTCGGACTATCATCAGAGTAACTGACCCAGGATAACTTGTCCTGTTTGTATGTTGGCACAAACATTTCAGAATGTCATACTTGGAAAAAAGCCATTGCTCACACCTCCTTGCTTTTATCTGTGACTTTGCACACCTGGTATGGAAAGGCTCTTAGTACGTTATGTGGGGGCTAGACACTCCAGTTATTACAGTAGGACCTGGAAACCAGATTCCTATGGGCAGTTCTCTGTCATAACTGTGATATGGCACCTCTTTTTGCCCCAGTTCACTTATGTAATGGTAAATGATGACTTCTTGAAATAAATATCTCAAGTTCGCTGGCTTGAGGTAAAATTCCAGTGAAGACAAAGGAGTTTGTAGTTTCACTGGAAGACCTAATATATTCCCTATAGTTTCTGGTAGCATCTCCACTGAATGGTGTGTTTTCCTGCTCTCAGTTATCTTGCTTTCAACTCCCATCCTACCGTCCCCTTACTACTTCAAACTGAAAACTCAGCATGTAATACAAGTTGTATCTTGTGTGAAAACAACAGACCATCTCATTTGCAGTAGGATTTTACGGCATGTTGCCTAATGGATTACCAACCCACTTCTGTGCTATGAAGACAAGGTCACAAAATAATGAGTCTGGTAAGACATCCTGAGGGCCTTGATTAAAGTGTTCTATGTCAGTGCAAGATTTTACAAACAACAGAGCCGTGTTCTCCTCTGTTGACTTGCATGAAGTAACACAAAACCCTAGGTTTGTTCCTAACCTCCACGATCTGGACGTATGTGGAGCAGCAGCACTGCTACATGCCATGCACAGCCCAAATCCCGCCCCCTTGTCCAGTGAAAGCCAGAAAGGCAGTTGTGAAAGAAAGGTGAGGTTGTAATACAAGAGAAAAGAGAACAGAGCTGCAGGTGAGACCTTCCACAGGCAGAAAGGTCAACTACTGCCTCTGCTGGCCAGTGCATCTCCATCCATATAAACAGGGTGATGGCAACTTCTGCAGCATGCACTGTTCTGTATCTGGTGTTAGTGTTCATTGTTCTGTTGTGTTGTGGAGCCTGCAAACCCCCAGTCAAGGGTCAGAGCCTCTTATTTATACCATCTACAAATCTTTCAAAAAGAAGCCTCCATTTTGTAATAGAGAAGGGAGCTACAGCAGTTAATGTATTGTTTTGTCCTTTGTTCACTGTGTGCTTTTTATTAAAAATATCCTTATTTTGAATTTCTTTTGTTCACTGTCTCTGGCTTTTACAATATTTTGTTACTTCAGAATGCAGTTTCATTAACAGTGCTTTGTTCCTTCTCTGTTTCTGTGACAAAGAATGGTGGCAATAACATGACAGCTTATTGTAATTTGTTTCAAGTATTTTTAATTTGTCATTAGTTACATTTACTTTTATTATTTTGCTTTATTTTAGTTCTTCATTTTTTTTTTCTTTTAGCACATTGATCTTTACTCTGAAGATAACCCTGAGCTGCTGTGAAAGCAGAACAATGATTAGATATGTTACTTATATTTGACTCTTATCACATCATAATTTACACAGTTGCATGATTCAAATCATAAACCAGGTGGGTGACTTTTTGACAAGCTATCAATTCATATGGTAAAAAAAAAATATGTTACAAATGATCCACTGCGTATGTCCTTTATAAAACTTGTCATTTGTCCATACATGTTGTTAGGGAAATTCAGAAATAAAAGGCTTATCTTTCCCAAGCAGAAGATGATGATGTTTTAGTATTGTTATTGAAAGGGAAATACAGGGGTTTATGTTTCATGCTGTACTTTATGCAATTATAGTTGCCAGAGCAAAATTGAAATCAGTGACAGATGTTTATGATTGCAAGCGTTTTCTTAATGGTTTTTTTGATACAGGAGAAATTTGGTGAAAACAATAAATGATGCATTTTCAGTCAGTTTCAAGTTCTTTTGATCTTTGGATCCTGAAAACAAACCAGAACACCATCATACCTTCAGGAGTTATAGGAAGATCCTGATTTCATAAAACGGCCCTTGCCACACATACTACACCATCATGTTAATATGTAATTCGTAGATGTTTCAGACAGTTTTGTCTTTGGACTCAATTATAGAGTTGCTGCATAAAAGCAATGGTAATTAAATTAAATGGGTATTCTTCTTATGCATCAAATGCGTAATTAAGCTCCCTCCATGTAGTTTTGTTCTTGCTGTTATGATGAACTCTCTGGTAGCATAGTCCCAATTCTCCTTTCATTTATTCCAGTTGAACAAGCCTGGATTTTGTCTTTATTCATATCCAGTATAAATGAGAAGAGAATTGGGCCTCTCAGTCTGGTTACTCCATGGGGCTTATTTACCAACAAGTAACCCTGGTTGACTTTGAGTTAAATAAATTTTGGACTGCAGTGAAACAGTGGTTAAGGGGGCCGCAGCCTTTGACTGGTGGGTTCAGCAGTGTCATCTTATCTAGTTGGGTTCAGCAGAGTAGAATAATACTCCATACAAGGAAAAAGTGTTCAGTGTCCTTATTGCATCCACCAAAAGCTTCGTATTCCTCGTGTATAAAATTAAAATTAAAATGGCACAAACTGGGTGCATGGCACTTGCTCTCTTCTATAGATATAATCTAGGCACTCATATTTAACAAGTAATTCTCTCCATACTGAGAAACATAAATTCATCTGTTGAACTTATCTTTAAACATAAAATAATATAAATTAGTAATGATAATATTACATCTCAATAATCAGAATTCAATAATCAGTTTAATACTCTGCATTCCATGTACTTTTTGGATAGTTCTCTAAGCAGTGTATGCTGAAGGCATAGTAATTTTGAAATTTATTGTTGTTAGCTGTTGGAATTATTAAACAGCCATAGTTTGCACTGAAACCAGAAATCCACTTTTAAATGAATACCCAAATAAAAATCTGTATTCGTTTCTGATTGAGGCTAGAGCAAAATTTCACAAAAATCTGTATTCTTCCTCTATAATACTCGCCTGGTGTGGATGCCAAGGTGTATGGTACTTATTTCAAGGCTTTGCAAGGGTTGTAGCAGGGGAATTGGGTAAGACAATGAACAGCCTTAGGTCTCATTGAGCTTTCAATGAAAGCTAAGATTGATTAGCATCTCACAGATGATAGTTGGTGCCCCGCACAATTAGACTGTAGACATTTAGTGTCCTGTTATGTCTGTTCTCTGACTTGTGTTCCTTCTCTGTGTTTCAGGACGAGTTGGGCTGTGGAAAGACATCTTCACTGTTTCAATGAATGAGAAATTTGATTTAGTTTATAAACAGAAGATGGGAAAATGTGACCTCACATTTGATTTTTATTTATAAAAAATGCATGCATATGATATCCAAATATAGCTAGAAGTGCTTTATGCATTCATTTATTACCTGCTGGACAAACTACTGTAGCTATTATGTGTAACAAGATTGAAAGAAAGAAAAACAATCTAAGTAAACCGTATCAGATAAAATTATCTTTGATCCTAAACAGCTGTTTATCTGCTAGTATTTTAATCCTTTGTCCACATGCAAGACCTTCCTAGACAATACTAGAATATTCAGCTGTTTTGGAATGTATTATATACGTATAAGGTATGTATCATATATGCAACTCGAATGTACACCTTTTCAGCCCCACATTGATTATTTAATGTGTTTTATAAAAGCTTTTCACTAGAACGTAAATAAACATCCGTAAACCAAATAAAAAATTATTTCAGAGGGAAACAAGTAACAGGCCAAAACTGTATGCTAGAATGATCTCAGGGGTTAATCGTCACATTTATTTTTATAGCAGGTATATCAAGTATAAATAAATCCCATTCCAAAATAGTAACTGATCAAAGTGGGGTTCACGTTAGGTTCTGCACACCCTTATCTGTATAATTTGAGTTGGTTCTGTGCACTGGCATACTCCGCAAGAGAGGCCTTGTTATGAACTATAGCTGTGGCTGTCACTCTAATCCCCAAACCCACCCATGCTTTCACAGATGACAGCACGCAGCTGTCTTCCTGATGGGTGAAGTTCCAGCTCCATGCCGAAGGTCAACAAACAGAAGCTTCTTAAGCCCCCAACGCTAATTCAGTCTCTCAAAATTGGGTGTAAAAGCAAGGCATCTGGTGCAGGGTCTTTCTTGAGGAATCAGAGTCTCTGACCCATATCACTTTCCTGTGTAGATGTGAATTTCACCTATTAGATACAGTAAGAGAAGATAAAGCACTGGATATGCTCTAGTTCCACTAAAAGTTAAGGGCACTCAGCGCTGTTTATTGTGTTACTGGACCCCACCAGACCTAAGTGGAAGATGAATACACATGCCAGTGTAACCAGGCAGAGAAGCAGCAGCACTGAAGGAAGAGAGTTTAAAAACACGCCACCAGGTGGGAGTATTGCACAAATATTCATGCAGAATACAGTTTCAGTAATTGTTAGCCATGACTGGTCTGGATTATAATCAGGATTGAAGTTTATTTCTGTATCTTTTTTTGTTCTGTACGACAGGTACACAAACAGCCTGAAGGAGGCTACTATCACTATAAAACTCTCCAGAATGGTTTTATTGTTCCGTTAGGTAATGACATGTATGCTTTTTAGGTTCTCAGCTGCAGGAAGCCCATTTTTGCTAGTCGAACATTCAGGCTCACCAAAAGCCGTGAGGAAGGACTAGCAGATTTTTAGTGTTTCAGTTCTGTTGGGAAACTGTCAGTTCAGCAACTGGCAAGTGGTGTAGCATGATGTGGCTTGACAGCACTTTTCCTTGTATATTTGTGAGTGAAAATGCTTTCAGTGAAATTTTATTTCTATTTTTATATTTTCAGTACTGTATGAATATTAAGCACTACACATTATACTTCTGTGCTTGCTTGCTTATTGAATAAAAGATGTGTTCCATGCATTGTGGCTTGCTCATTTTCTAGACCTCCTACTCAGGCCAGGTAGTCTTAGTACAAGCCAGAGATCCTCTCCCCTCTACCCCCACCTCCTAACTTAAGACAGAAGAACCACAGAAAGATGGCATCAACTCAAACCACCATCTGACCCAATGAGCTGTCTCTGACAGCGGCCCGTAACAAATGCGTGTGCAAGAGTACAATAGAAAGCACAGGACTGTGTGGACATCTTTGTGTTTAATAGCCCTCCACAGGGTTTTCTTCCACTCATGCTGGTATCGACAGCATCCCATGGCAATCAGTTCTTCATCCAAATACACACTGTATCAAAAAGGACTCGTTTGCTTAGAGACTGCCACCAGATAGTGTAATTTGGTGTTCCTTTGTTCTTGCATTATGACAGATGATACACAGTCACTGTTCAATCCATGCAAGGTTTTACACACCAGCTACTAAGCTGGAGGGGGAACAGCTAGTTTGGCCAAAAAACCCATTTCCTTATCATAGAGAGTAATAGCCTCTGTGACAATCTATTGTGCACCTACTGCTGTGCTGGTGCTCGTTGTTTTAGACAAAGTTGCTGTGTGGCAGGAATCTGCTTTTTAGGACTAGAAAGACTGTCCTCAGCCAGAGCTATTCTTTCCTACCCCTTGACTCCATTGCCTTCTGTCCTATTAGGTGGAATTCATCCAAGATTCAAAAGCCTGGTCAAAGCCCATTCCCACATAAGCCATGCTGAAATTACACCTTTGGGTCTCTGGTCCTTGAAAGCATTTCAGTCTTTCTGTTAAAATCTGTAGGGAGTAAGCACCTTCCTATTTTGACAACTTGAACTTTCAGGACTTGGCCAAATGTCACCATGACTTTCTCTATCCAAACACAGACACCCCTTGGCCAAGTGCCCCAAATTGTCTCTGGAGAGAATGCCTCGTTGATACAAATGCACTGCAAATGAAGAACAAAAATACCAGAAAACCAAGGGAGTGATGTTTTTTCTCCCCTCAGCATTCAAATTTGGTAAGCTGCTTCTGCTGAGGTAACTGCCGCAAAGTTAGCGTGCTAGCGAGATTGATCATAGTTATGCAGCTGGCAGCCCATTTAGTGATAAAAACCTGCAAGACACAGGGAGGATTTGGATGGCTTCATTGCAATGGTATTTCAGATCACCAACAGGCAACCCTGTTTCCTGTAAAGCACTGAGTACCCTCAACATTAGTTCAAACCAGCCATCACTGGATGTCTACCTTCATGGATATACCAAATATACCACCTCGCTGGATCAATCCATCACTAAGCAGGTGCACATCAAGAAGTACTCGAAACGCCTTAGCCATAACGCCCCCAGAAAGCCCCATGGCCATGGTGAGCAGCGCTGTGGCTCCTGGTTATCCACTCCTGCAGCTTCAGTCAGTGGGGTGCCAGCAGCATTAAGTGGCGTGCCTCAGTAAGAGCCCTCCAAAGCATTAACATGAAGGAACTGATAATCTAGATAAGAAATTTTTGCATGGTTTTGTATATAAAAGGTTTAAGTGTTCATTGCAGTGAAGCTGGGCAGTAAAGAGGAAAGACAAGAAAGCTAATGAGCAACCATTAAAGGTTCTCAGCACTTTGTATAAGCATCAGAACACGGCACCAATAGTTCTGGCAATAATTATAAAGATTTATAGGCTTGAGCCACCATTATTATAAGCCATTCGGTCTTGCCTGGGCTATAAATAATGCCACTCAGTAGCTACCAGCAAAGGTTTAGAGGGAGGGTTTGCACAGCATTTGCCTCTCCAGTCAGAAGAAAAAGGCTAAACAGAGATTCAGCTGCATCAAATAATATTAACAAAAAAATCCCAAACCCAGTGACCACACTCATGGGAAAGCCACAGTACATAAATGATGATATCTAATCTCACTGCATCCTTCTCAGCTGCTAGTGTGCTCAGTACATAATCCATTTCATTTCTTTACCACAGGATCTGCAGGCTGGTGTCCTCTAGTGTTTGAATTATAGAACATATGCAGATGAGTATTTTCTGCTACCTGTCGTGCTGTATATCACACAGATAGAACAGAAATAATTGCAACCAATAATCAGCTTCATTCTGGCAATGGAAAGGGAGTCTGCAAAAAGGAACACCTTCATTTAAAAATAAAACTTACTCAGATTTTGGCATAATGAGGTTTAGACCTCAAGTGCCGAGTCATAGTCCAGTAAAAACTGCTGTTCTATCTTCAGGGAGTGGCAAGGAAGTCTTGATGCCACTGAAGCCGCTCTGTCCTGGTCTATCTGTATATGAATCACCCCTCTAAAAGATGGGAGAGCGATGGCAAATTCTGCAGGCAGACTGGAACAACGCCCCTTCCCAGATCTCAGGCTTGAATCATACATAGGTGGATGTAACACCCAGTGTCCTTCTGGAAACATCTGAGCTCTGTGGTCTTTAAAAATGAACGCAAGAAAAGTTTACAAAAATGCAGGACAATTTTCTGTACTTTAGAACCGCAATGTGTGGGAATTACTATTAGCAGTGTAGGACTCCTTACCATAAGCTGGTTTTAGAAACAGTGAAGCTGTTTGCACCAATCAAATAGAGAAAGGAGAAGCCTTTGTACTCCCTGCTAATGCAGGAACCTAAATGAAGTTCCTCTGGTAAGCTGTGCCGTCCCAGTACTGTTTTTCTGGATTTTGCCACCTCATCAATGATTAAAACTGTAAAGCCATGCAACAACTTTTGGTGGAGTTCTCACTGTGCACAGATGACAAGCCCTGGCAATGCACGCTAGAGTAGTTTTAGAAGCTACCACTCCCAGCTGTGCACTCTGCCTCTCTGCCAGATATGGCCACCATGGAGGAGAGACAGCAGAAGCAAATGTGTGCTGGCTCCTCGGCTGCTGTAATTTACAGGCTGACATATTAACTTAAACTGATATGGATGGTGTTTCAGATAACAGACTAATTTGTGAACTGCAGCTGCAAGAAGCCAAAGCATGTCCTTGGGTGCTGCCCTGGCTTGGAGGTGATCTCCCAGGTCCTTGTCAGAGCTCTTCTGAAAGAGCTCTGCAATCAGCCGAATGCAGTCTCTACTTGGGAACAGTCTGTTTCACATACGGATCGGGTGTCACCTGTGAAAGATGGTCTATAAAGATGGAATCGTGTCCTTCAGCAAGAAGGGGAGACAGATCCACAGTGCCACATGGAGTGAATTAACTAAAACCCACTTTTGGAAGGAATACTGCTTTGTAGGAGGGAGTGCTGCATAAGACATGCTGTGTGACAGCATGCAAGATGCAGAAAGAACAGTAACGTAATGGCAGCTGACTGCTCAGACCGATTCCAATCACAACCACTAATATGCCGACTTGCCTGATATGTGTGGTACGAGCGATATTCAAAGTAACTGCCACCCAGACGTTAAATCCACTGTCACCATCTCTGTCACATACTCAGCTTTCGCCAGCACTGAACATAAGATGACAATTTAATCCTCACACGCAGATAACAGTAGCACAGCTGGTGTAACAGTGTGCTAAGACTTCAGCCCTTGCACGCCTTACATCTGCTTTCTTACAGCTTTGGAAAAGAGTCACCCATAAAATATGTGACAGCTCTAAGAACTCAGCATGAGTGAGCCAATTAGAACAAAACAAGAACCAAGGAAAATGTTTAGATTTCAAACTCCACTGGGAAGACAGTATTTTATTTTTGCCCATATCATCACATAATCAAATGGCTGGGGCTTAATAAATATATAAAAATTTACCAGAGGAAACAAAGGTGATGATGAATATTCCCTGCTCAACGCTTGCACCACTCCAGATTTTAACTTTTCTCAGGTTATTCGTGTACCACTCGTTTGCTTCTGCACCTTAATTCCTTCTGGTGCTGCAAACCCTCCCAAAAAGGCAGTTCTAACCCTACTGAAAAAGATAATCCTGGAAATGCTGCAAGAGACTTTCAATTCCTGGGATTGCCACCACTCCATAGTTGGTATTATTTAAACCCAGAGAGGAAGACCCACAGTGTGTTTCCAGTTCAGTTCTTTAACCACCTTGCTTCAGCCACGCACCCTAACGGGTTGGTCTCTCTTAACAGCCAGACCCTTTTGGACATGTTCATTGTTTGCTCAGTAAGTCCCAGTGAGATCAGAGACTAAAACTAGTTCCGACTTTGTTTTTGTTATTAAAGATCTATGTAAGCCTGTGTATTCTAAACAGGATGAAAAAGGAATATAAACAAAAATATGATATGGGCCAAACCAAGCTGTAACCATTTGGTTTTTAACCATGCAAGTACGGATCATTTGGTCACTTTTTTACTCAGTAATCTGGGGCAATTTACATGAAGTCTTTGAAATGAAGAAATCATTTCAAAACTATTCTTTTTCTAGCAGTAACTATGATGCTGTGTACAGCCATTACGTTCCTGCAATCATATACTTCTGCTCAAGTTACTGTCTCTAAATAAGTAATACCACTGAATTCAAAGGGACTACATGAAAGTTAAGTTACATGCACAAATATTTGTGGGAATCAAAGCTTTCATGTGCCCTGCAGAGCATTAGTCTACATCAAGAACTACCAAAATACTGAACTTGCTCATAGACTTTTGAAAATAGAAAGCGTTAACAGTTAATTGCTGACGTGTGGCCAGACTGTCTGGACTCTGCAAGAGACTGTATTTGTTCCAGACAATGGCTACAATATAGTTTTCAACAAATCTCATTCAATTTGTTAAAAAAAATACACCAAAGCTTAGGGAAGGCCATAGAATAAGGCCTCTTTTTTCATGTCAGACTGCAATAACTTATGCAGTCCTTTTGAAATTAAAAGGGCTTAAATCAAGACAGAAAAGACCCTACCAATACTTTACATGGGTCACCACACCATGAAAAAGTATATATTTCATACTGAATCAAACCTTAAAGGGCCCAATTTCTCACTGAGATGCTCAATGAAATCTTAAATCAGAAGCACTCACACAACAACTTGGCAAGCAGGTACTAACACCCCTTCGGCTGCTCCTCAGTTCTGGGTCGGGCCAGCGGGCACGCCACGGCCACGGTCACCAGAGCCACGCTTGGGGGTGATCCCCGGTTCCCTAGGTGAGACTCCGGGCCCGGGCCCTGGGCCCAGCCTCCTCCCGAAGGCTGCGGTGGGCCCTGGACTGTTACTAGCCCACCGCCCGGGAGCCGGGGGTGGTTGTAACGGCTGCTGGGGCTCCGGGGGGGTGGCACGACGCGGCTCCGCAGCTCCCGTTATCCTCTGGGCCGCCTCCAACAGTCGGCGGCGGCCCGGCCCCTCCCGTCCCCCCGGTAGAAGGCCTGGGCAGGGCAGAGCGAGCCTCACCACGGCCCCAGGCCCATACCCAATAGGGACCTATCTTACTGTTGCCATGCGAACGGCGGTGCCTCTACCCAATCAGGCGCGAAGGACGTTGTTACTACGGCAACAGCGTCCCGGCAACAGGGAGACCTCCAAGCGGCACGGAACGGTGCCGGCACCGGCGGGCCCCGCGCCCCCCGCCCCGGGCCGCAGGTAACGACCCGGGGCTGGGGAGCCCGNGGCGGCAGGAAGGCCTCGCCTCGGGGCTCTGTTCGTGAGGGCGGCCGGTCCAGCGACGCACCTGCCTCCCTGCGTGAGGGAGGGCTTTAATCACTTCAATTAATCGCTTTGATTTTCTGTCGTCTAATGATAAGCGCGGCCTGAAGCAAGGCAGAAGCGCCGCGCGGTTTGCTTGCGCCAGACTGCTCTGGAGGTTGGGGTCAGGGACTCTGCTGGCACAGGTGCTCGCTGAAAGGGTGGAGGGAAAGGTGCACCTGAGCTTCGTGCTCTGTCAGGGTGAGGGCTGCAGGTTTGGACTGAAGAAAAGACAATGTGGCTGTCGAAATCCTCCGCTCAAGGGGACTAAAGAAAGGAAGAAATTATTTTAGGAGGGAGGCCATCTCTAACTGCCCCTGATAAAGGAGAATCTAGTTTACGTGTGGTTTATTCTGCAGTTCTGTTTGCTAGGAGTTCTTTCACCTTTTCTCTGAAGTACCTGAAACAGAGAGGCTTTATAGTTCAGGACCTTTACGGGCCAGTAGTCTGTCGCCGCAGCCCAACTTAGAGCATGTCCTGATAATCAGAATGAGCTGCTCCACATGGAGGAAGTACAGAGCAGTATAGGAGGCAGCCTGTGTGCTATTGAATTTCCTTATTTGATGTGTTGCAGGTTGGCTTTACCTTTGGGGGAATTTCTACCTTTGGGAGACAAAATTACACAGTCCCTGAGCTCAGAATATATAAAATTCTCTTTGCAAAATAAAATACACATCATGTAGGTTATCTCAGTCTTTTGCATTACTCATCAGAATCAAATCTTAGAGTGGAAATTTCTACATTTGCCAAAAAGCCATCATCTGCTGTAGCAAAAAGGTTATCACCACAGATTAGAGTGGTGCCAGGTCCCTGCCTGATCGGTTGGAGCTATGTTTCCAGCTGTACCACCTTGTTTGATAAACGCAGGAACAAGTGAACGTGCTCAGCCGCTTGAGTAACATTAGACCTTTTAAGGGGCAGGGCCCTTGGAGGTCATATGTCCACATGAAAGACACATGTGCTGGAATCCAGAAAGCTCTGCCTTAGTGTGTCACACAGGGATAGCTTACATGCAGAAGAGGATATAGTGATTGTTCATGCTTTCTAGAGCTTTCATGTTTATTTGCTTCTGTTTCGCATTTCCCATAAAGCAAGTGCTACTACTGTTTTCCCTGGATTGTATGAAGTGAGGAGAAAACTTCTTTGGTCATCCTCTGAGTAGGGCAAAATCTGGCTGTAAGTAGTTGATATTTCTAGAATCAGCCTTTCCCCCTCAAGCCATGGAAAGAGAATAGGGAGAAGTAGCAACTGCAGACTGAGAATATATTAATTAAGGATTTCATAATTGGAGTTAGGGAGGTAAGAAAAGGAAGGCAATGAGAAGATACCATCTTTACAGTGGATAGTCTGTGGTTTGCACACCAGATTTTTTCATATGGCTAACAAACATTGGCAAAGATCCTGCATGCCTCAGAGACAGTGAGCTCCAGGAAGAGTTGTGAGGTGGGAGATAACAGTGACTTCCTAGGAAGCCCCTGCTTCACCCACCATTTGGATCTCAGGGTGACTTGCCCTGTGTAATGGGTGTAGGTGTCAATGTGTTGGTAGTGGGGAGCTGCAGGGGCAGCCTCTGTGAGAAGAGGGCAGGGGCTGCCCTGTGCCAGACACAGCTGCTTTGAGGTGGCTCCAATGGACCTACTGCAGGGCACAGCCGAGCCCATCAGCTGTGGTGCATCTGTGAAAGCGTATTTAAGAAAGGGTAAAAATATGGTACAGCTCTGTGAGAGAGAGGAGTGAGGGGAAAGAAAGAAGTGTGAGAAACTGTCCTGCAGACACCAGAGTCTGAGAAAAAGGAAGGGAGGAGGAGGTGTTCCAGGCACTGGAGTAGAATTTCCCCTGCAGCCCTTGGAGGAGGCCACAGTGAAGCAGGTGTTCCCCTGCAGTGCATGAAGTGGACTGTGGTGGAGCAGTTATTCATACTGCAGCCCACAGAGGACCCTGCATCAGAGCAGGCAGGCATGCCCTGAAGGAATCTGCAGCCTTTGGAGAGCCTATGCTGAAGCAGTTCATGAAGGACTGTAGCCTGTGGGAAGGACCCACACTGAAGCAGGGGAAAAGCATGAGGAGGAAGGATTGGCAGAGAGGAACTGTTACGGACTGACTGCAGCCTCTGTTCCCTGTCTTCCTGCAGGACTTGGGAGGACAAAGTAGAAGAGTTGAGAATGAAGGAGTGAAGTTGAGCCTGGGAAGAAGAGGGGGGGCGGGGCAAAGGTGGCTTAGGTTCTTTGTTTCTCACCATCCTATTCTATTTTTAATTGGCAATAAATTAATTTAATTTTCCCTAGATTGAATCTGTTTTGCCTGTGATGGTAACTGATAAGTGTTTTTGCTGTCTCTTTCTCAACCCATGAGCTTTTCCATCTTATTTTCTCCCCCTATCTTGTTGAGGAGAGGGAATGAGAGAGTGGCTGTGTGGGCATTTGGCAGCCAGTCCAGGTCAACCCACCACACCGTGGAAGCCTCTGGTAGCCCGTTTCAGATTACACAGGAGCTTATAGTTTGGTGTAGCTCTGCTGCCAGTTTTTTGCTATAACCCCATCGTGAGAACAACAAATTGTGCTAGAGCTACAAACTGTTCACCCTTGATCTGCATGGGGGATTTCATAGCCTTAATTGTTCTCTGACAATTGCAGAGACTGGCACTCTTTCAAGGGAAATAAAAAGAAATAAAGGACAAGGTTACAGCGGTCCTTTTACTTTAGGTTACATAAAATAAAATGTGTTAGGCTTCAAAAAAAAAAAAAAAAGGGCTAAGAGAAAATGAAGGTGAGGCTTGCTATTTGTCTTGCCAAACACAATACAAAATAGTGAAGCTTTCAGAAATAAATAGCAAAAGCATTCTATTCTAAAGCTTCATTTATCCTTCCAAGAAAAGAAAAGGATGTGGTCCCATGGTTCTGACTGAAACACTGTAACAGATCTTCATTATTCTGTTAGAAAATACCTTCTACATTTCTATCTAAACTGGCCAGAAATATGTTTATACCATTTGCAAGATCCATCTATCTTGTAACTATAGAGAAACATGCCTCAGATGCAGGAACTTGGTACGTAGATACTTGGGAAACTCTTATCAATTAAATTATTGAAATGAGAAGAAATAAGGGCAAAATCCCTTAGTGGCTCTAAATGCTGTAATTCTTCTGAAGATAGGAAAGCAAGCAGAGCTAGTCTGATTTATGGTAACTGAGGATCTTGCCCTCGTACTAGTAGGACTGTACTTAAAAATACAAGCAATGGATATGATTTATGACCTTTTATGCACCAGCGTGTATTCCAAGTAACATATAAATCAGCTATTCAGTGCAGGTAAGTTATTCTTAATTCATGCACTGGTATTTTGCAGGTGTAAAGCCAGTGTGAGAAGAGAATATAGGCTCTGTATCTGAGGAAACTTTAAATTTGATTGCTCTGTATCAGTAATCTTTGACTTTCAGTATATGGACTTCTTACGGACCATGGGCTATTTCTTAGCTATCTTTCACAGACCCTTCAGAAAGGCAAGCTGACTTAGTAGACCAGATGGACATATACTTCCACCAGAAAATGTCTAGAGGTCCAGAAAAATACCAGTTGGATTTGGTTTTTAAAAGAGTAGTTTAGGGCTCCATCCTGGAGCTTTCCTAATGACTTTAGCAGCAGCAAGATGTGCTTCGACTTACCATATTTTTGTTGTAGCCTAGTTACTGAGCTACATAGCTGTTGCTGCCTTAGCTGTTTGAACAGCCTTTTTGCTAACAAATTGATTTAAATATGTCTGCTGAACCTGTAAAAAGGGCAGAGCAGTGTTGAAGAGTCAGTGAATTTCCCTCTGGCTTGGGCATGATACAAATAGCTGGCACAGCCACTTTAGTATCAAACCCCCAATACTTGAGATAGAGCTTGGTGGTGCCTGAGGAGGCAACGGCAGAATTGACTTGCGTTTGTTCGTTTCAAATACACTTATTGTCTGCCCACATTTATGATGGGGTAGATCTTGCAGCCAGAACCCGTTCATTTGAGCTCTTGGCCTCTGAGAAATGGACTCTCCCTGTTTACGGTTTCTAGGGAGCCAAACTTGCATGGGTGCCACTGCAAGTGTATCGGCCAAGTGACCGTAGTAACGATTACACTTAGCCATGTATCAGATGAAGAAGAAAAGGTTGTTTTCCACCTGAATGGTGGAGAAAGAATGCTTGGAGGCTAATTTTGTTTAATGGATGGCTACATAGCTAGGACATCTGCCGGGGTTACTGCTGTAGATGAGCTATGCTAGTAAATTTAGTGTGCTTGTGACTGTTTCTTGGCACTGAGGCCAACTGGCATGGAATAGCCCATGTCCAGACTGTTAAATGCTTCTCACCCTTTGAAACAGAATGGCTGCATGCAAACTATGCATTGGGAATGGTTCCTGACCAAGCTAACTCTTGAAATGTGCCCAAGAAGCTGCTTGACCCAAGCTTGGGTCAAAACCCAATCAGATATTATTCTAACAATTTGAGTGTACAGAGGTTGAAGATGCAGGGCCCGGTAACAGTACCCAGCAACGGCTTAATTTGCTGCATGTTAAGCAGTGGGGATGGTCTACTCAGATCTACTTAATATCTGTTTGATAACAAAAGAAAAGATGTCTTGTCAGAAAGGTGTTGGGTTTTCTTCCCTTCCTTTTTTTTTTTCTCCAACCCCACTCCGCCACCCCCCATTCTCCCTGGTAGTTCAAAGCACTGGGCTAGGTAATGAAGACTTCAAGCGTTTGAACTCTGGTGGTTTTGTTTGTTTATCCATTTTGGATGGGGGTTTTTTTTGGTGTGTGGGGGGGTAGGGGACAGGGCAGAAATGTTTTTCTACCTGTGTAAAATGCTGCACAGTGCTGCATTTTTGCTAGAGGACTAGTAAGTCTTGCTCTTGTCCTGCTGTTTTTCACTTGGCCATGCAACGTCTGCTATATTTTTACTTCTCATGTCTCTTTACTGAGAATTGCCTGAGTCTCCTTATATGGCTTTTGTCATTTGTACATAGCATGCTGGATTTTCAGAAGGCTACAGAACTCAGAATTTCCTGTGCTAACATTTGCTTTCTATACTGTGGTAACTGAATGGCAGGAGCAAGGTGCAATTGATTGGCACATATCAGAGAGAAGAGGAAATATATTATACTCTCTGACTGCCACTCAGTTTGGGGAGAAACCAAATTTCTAATTCTGAACTACATTTGTAAGAGGGGAAATAGGGCCTTTTAAAATATTTCCTTTGAAGTGTCAGATTGGGTTAACTACATAAGTATCAATAGAATTACCCTGTGATCCAGTGCATAAGACTGCCAATATTTGAAAGTATTTTTGTGACTAATGACTGTAAAATGGCATGAAAAAGATGGGGTGATAGCAGCATCACCTGGATCACCCTTATTTTATTGGCACTCAAAATGTGTTCTTCATGGGCAAAGACAAATGCCTCATCATACCTGAATAAGCCCCAGAGCGGCACCTCCCAAAGTTTTGAGCAGTAGAGCATTGTCGGCTCTCAGCATTCCTACGAGGAGTTCGCATAACGGTGTTTGCAATCACAGGCGCTGTTCAAGCTGTATGGTTGCGCAGAGCAGATGCAGACCGTTTAACATTGCCTAGCGGGTCACCAGTGAGCCACACTTATGAAACTATTGCATATGCCATGCAATACTATCTCTGTCTGATTGTTATTTTCCCAGTTAGCTCTTCTGTTTATACTTACAGTATAGTTTGCCTCAGATTTCCTGGTGCAGAAAATTAATAATAGCTTTTCATAAAACAGACTAATTAGTGTAATGAGCTGGTGTCTCGTACATGCATTTTTCTCCTGCAAAAGCCCAGAAGTCTAAATAAACATCTAAGCAACTGTATGGCTTAATAAAATAGCAGGCTTTCTTAACTAAAAGGTTGTGGTTTTAAAGATTTTTAGAGTACTTTAATGTGCATAGCCTTCAAGATAATGGCCAGAAACATTTCAAGAGATAATTCTGTGTTATTTGGTAAAGGAGTTAGTCTACCACTCTATAGTCTCCTGCTCTAAATCGCGTGGCTGAAAGTGCTGACATAGAAGATAGTGTCCAGCACGACCACAGAAATTGTGAACTCCTCTCATCTGGTCACTGCTAGTCAGCAAGAACTCTCTCAGTCAATATTTTTATCAGCAAATTAGATCTTGTGTCAAGAAATCAGTTTTTGTCTCTCTTGTTGCTGTCGCCAGCCATACTGCTGCTTTTCGTGTCCTATATTCTGGTGTATTCTCATAATCCTGTTTTAAACCCGGGGACACCATGGCCAGAGTGACAACTACAGAAGACCTCAGTGCCTTGCACCCCTCCTCTCAAGGCATCACATTTACCCCAGGTCCTCATTCTACACAAAACAGAGCATCGTTTTGTGGCAGCAGGTGACGCTCAATTAAATCAGCTGCAGGTTTGTACTGAAGTGTTCACAGTCTTGGGACTTTAAATTAAAATCTTTCTATTGCTCAGAGGACAAGCACTGTGTAACTTGCAGGTGGCATCATCCTCTCAGTCCTTTCTGCCCTATTGTTTGCTTTGGGTTCAGTGGTGCCTTTCCATGTAGCAAGTTATAGCGGCCAAGGAGCCCTTGTGCTATTTAGGGTTTGGGGCTGTCCTGGTTTCAGCTGGGATAGAGTTAATTTTCTTCCTAGTAGCTGGTATAGTGCTGTGTTTTGGATTTAGTATGAGAATAATGTTGATAACACACTGATGTTTCAGTTGTTGCTAAGTAGTGCTTACACTAAGTCAAGGCCTTTTTCAGCTTCCCATGCTCTGCCAGGTGCACAAGAAGCTGGGAGGGGACACAGCCAGGACAGCTGACCCAAACTGGCCAAAGGGATATTCCATACCATATGACATCATGCTCAGCATATAAGCTGGGGGGATGGCTGGGAGGCAGGGATCCCTGCTTGGGGACGGGCTGGGCATCAGTCAGTGGGTGGTGAGCAATTGCATTGTGCATCGCTTGCTTTGTATATTATTACTACTGCTACTATTTTACTTTAGTTCAATTATTAAACCATTCTTATCTCAACCCATGAGTTTTCTCTTTTACTCTTTCAATTCTCTCCTCCATCCCACCGAGCGGGGGAGTGAGTGAGCGAGCAGCTGTATGGTGCTTAGTTGCCGGCTGGGGTGAAACCATGACAGGGGCACGTTTCCCTCACTACTTTGAGACAAGCTGTCTGTCACAGATACACCATGTTTGCTGGATCCTACGGACATGAACAAAATCAATCATCTATTTCTACTGATGGAGAGAGAGTGGAAGAGGGAGCCATGGCCCTTCTCACCCAACTCTTGTTCCTCCTGCTTGTATGTGAGGAAACAGGGTCTTTATTTTCTTCCCTTCTCTGAAGTCCATTGGAACTTGAGAGAGATGCCTTCCTTGGACCACTGTCTCACTTCTGTTCTGAAGTCACTACAAGATCACTGTTTCCAATTATAACACATTACCAGATTTGATATACATCTTATCCTTTGGGAACTCATTTGAAATGACTACACACTTACCACAGAAAGCTCATTTTCTGGAGCAGTAAGATTTATAGTTTGTTCCAATCAAGTATGAATTTGCTGTTAATCCCAATGTGGACATTCCTCTTGCAAGTAATTTTTAATTATTATCATGTGAGGCTTCCTCCATCATGGTTCATGTCACTTTTCCTCCTCTCCTTGCCATGTAGTTTTAGATTTAGGGTCAGATTCATTGTGAGAGTAAGCTGTGACAGCTCTATTGATTTCACTGAAGTTGTATCCAGCTGTGAATTTGAATGCTTTCTTTTTTCAGAATGGCTTGAAGTTGAAATGAAATGTGCAAGGCGTCCATGATTGTATGCTTTCGTTGGAAGGGATGAGCATAAGAAAAAATTTGGCTCTTATAAAACTGCAGGAAAGCTATAAATAACAAAGCTGTATTTTGCCATCTTGCTTTTTGTAAACAAAGCTTCTTCTGAAGGCAGTTACATTTTGTTTAAGAGCAGATCCTAGATTAAAATTTGGAAAGAACCTATGCCTATGAACTAGCCCTAGTGATCAGATTTGTGTACAAAACCTTCTTTGGTTCAAGTAAAGGTAACTAAATGCTCATAGCTGTGGCTGAATTTGGCTCATTATGAATCCAAAAGAAACATCGGGCCAAATCTTTTGGTCCTTGTTTAGTTCTTATTCAATGTAATGAGAGCCAGAGATGTCTTAAGTAATATAAGGCATCCCTGTACATTGTATTGCACTGTCAGGTACTTCCACTCTCCACTGCTGGTTGTGTTTTTCGTGGGAAAGCGGCTGGCATGTGCTAAAACACTTACCAACCATAGACTCCGTATACAATGAATGTTGATCCCACTACTACATGATATCTTGACCCAAAGCTCAATAACTGAATAAAGTCTCTAAATTTTACAGGGCAAAGAGATCCTCTCTGTAGTTTGAAGTGGGAGGACTGCTGTCATGGAACACATTGATGCACTGTAACTTTATTGTTTTTTAACTTTTAAGACTTAAGTGTATATTCCAACATACTGTTTTGGCTGTAGTAGCAGAAAAAGAAACCCCGGAATCTTTTATTTAAATACTTACAATTTTGTTTGGTTATTTATTGCTTTCAAATCAGTGGACAAACAATAACCGATTTACTTATATATTTCTAGAAATGAACTGATTTGTATTGAATTCTCAGAAAAATAAGCGATTTTGCCAGACTTGGGAGTATCTGATGACTGCCTAATATATTTTACAGCTGCTACTGCGAGCTGTGTCCCAGATCCCACATTATTCTTCTGGGACATTGGGCAGACCTTACTTCAAAAGACAGCTGAAAGAAGATGAACTGAAAAAAGCATTTCAGATGCTTGATGTTGGTCAGACCCTGACAGTCACAAAGGGTGAATTCAGGAGAGTGATTGTAACCTTTCTCTTCCATCTAACAGAAGCCAAATTTGATGCTGTGCTGGCAGAGGTACGTTATGTCATTGCTGTTTATAATCATTTAGAGGCTGTTCCTATTTATGGCAAGAGCAAAATTTCAATGGGAGCAGGTTCCAGACCCATATTATCAAAAAGATGCTAGACACGGTCAAAACCTTCTGTTCAAGTGAAAGTCATAGAAAACTTGCAAACGTAATGTGAGCTAAATTTGACGATTGGTACGTTTATATGAGGATTTTCTCTGTGTAGTGTGTCTCACTATTCGAAAGAGTTGCGATTTACTAGCAGATTTTTTGACTTAAAAAAAATTTCACAGCTTAAATTCATATACATGAGGTTGTGAACTCTGAGTCAGAGACCAGCTGGTTTTTGTCTGCACAGGAAGTTTCTCTGCTCACTCTTTTGGTATTTTCTACCTTAGAGACCATCATCAGATCAGACTTGAAGGAACATTGGGTGTTTATATGATATCATGACTGACGCTTATCAAAAATAGGGGAGGATTCTGATGCACAACTGGCGCCAGCATTATTGTACACTTAAATTTCTGTCCTGAAAGTGTAGGTGACTAAGTTTTATATATACTTTTTTTCCTAATGTACTTGACTCTTGTTTGTTTGTTTAATTTGGATGATCCGTTACATTTGCATTTTAAACTAATCAGTCTGTAATGGGTTAAGCCAGTTTCGGCTAAGATTGATGTTAAATTCTTTGCTAATACTAAATTGTCATTGGGGGACACATATACACCTGAAACACATTAAATAGTCTTCTGGAACAAGAGAAGGATGCATCAGTGAGGCTGAGAATGAATATACTTTCATATATACATGTGAAAGATCATAGAGCTAGAGAGTTGAGAAATCTTTATCTTACATGATGGAAAGACTTGTAGGTTGTAACTTTTTTGGGAGGGATTTACCAGATATTAAATTAATGCTCTGCTTAATTCTGGACAAGTTGCTGAGAAGTAGTAGTGCATAATACAGAAAACAAAAACAAAATTATAAGATAAATTTATTTTTGCTGCTTAAGAAAAGAATGAGTAATGCAAATGAAGTATTTAAAAAATCTGATATCACTGTAGGACTCATCCATGTATATTGAAATACAGATCCCAAATATTGGCGAAGTTACTGTGCCGTATCTTGACTTCCTGTCAAAGTTCACTAAAATTGCCAGAAATACCAGCATGCTCAAAAAGTAAGTGTTCCATATTATGCAGTCAAATTGCTCCTAAACTGTAGTCATGAATCACTTGCGAGTTGTCTAGCTCTCAAGGCAGAATCCAGCTACTAAGGTAAGATTCTAGTGGCATAGAGGTATGATACATTTTTTTCTAAAATCGCTTTTTCTGTATGTGTAATTGGCATAGTTGCCATAGGAATGTTACCTGATTGCCAAAGGGAAGGGGAATGGTCTGCTAAGCCACTGATCTGCTGCTGGAAAAATATGAACCTTTAAGACTAATGAGTCTGCTCTGTAAATTAACAATGAAAGTTGTTGCGTATGAAAGAAATTATAACTGATTCAGTTTAATATGGATTTGAAAACATGCCACTCAGCTTTACATGTCTTTAAGAGCAACATAGAAGCTAAGCCAAGGGACCCAGTAATGGGAAAGTAATAATGTTTCAGGATTCAGTCCTTTAGGAGTAAATAACTCACATTCATCTTCATTTCCAGTGCAAGTAATTTTTCAATAATAAAGTTGAGAAGGCACCAGCTGTGTCTGAACTGGGATTAAGTTTGGATTCTTACCTTCAATGAAGTAAAATGGAAAATAGAGCCATACTCTAAGTAAAAATAAAAAAAACACCAAATCTGTGCTCTAAGTAGCTTTCTTAGTGGAGCACTAAATATTTTTCATGCCACCCCCAGTGAAATAGAAAGAGTGAAATTCTGCAAGGGGATCTGCAGGGAAATTCCTTTTCCTTCAGTTTGTCCTGTGGGTTTGTATGATCTGGCTTTCAATAAAGGGTTGCCTCAAAAAATATTCTGTAAATTCCAGTCCAACTTTGTTCCCAGCAAGTGCAAAGCTAAGAAAACTGTCAGACAAAGAGAGAATGAGGGAGTAATACTGAGGATACAAAAATGGGATTAGGACTTTGAAAGGAAGCAGGAGGAAGAAGAGGAACAGCAAAAGAAACGAAGAAAAAGGGAGGCACCTAAGCCACTTTCTCCCAGAGAGACAGGGGAGCTTAAAAAATTCTAATTAATTAGTGAAAACTAATTAAATAACAAATGACGGATCTTTCCTGGAATAAAAGGTTGATTTTTTCTTTATTACATGCAATATAATGAAATGGTAAAGCTTTTTGTACACTTGGGGTTAGATTTTCTTCCAGTGTTCAAAGAGAATATTCAAGATGTTACTCTTTATTTCCTTTTAAACTCACTGAAATGTGGAAAGTAAGGATCATGCTTGGAGGACCTTGTCTTTTGGCCAGCTAGGTTGTTAGAGAACCGCTCGGAGACTGTCTGCGATGTACGGAAGCAAAAATAATGATAGATTCATTAGAGCTATCAGGCATCGATCGATGTAATTTCACCACTTGAGGGCAGTACAGGTGCTGTTTTCCAGGAGTTTTGCTAGGCGGTGTTATCAGAGCTACTTTCTCTCCCTTTTTAAAACTCAAGCAATTCCACTAAATTCAAAGGCTGAAATGATGGCAGAGCTTGGCTTCTAGCACTTCATCCCACAAATACAGATATGAATAAAATTGCACAAGGTTTTTCAGAAGCAGTTAGTTAAGGCTGAAACCCGAGAAGGATGTGCAGAGAGTGGAATTTGGCACCTGCAGAACCCACTAGTGAAAGTAAACTTGGCTGGGAGTTGACTCTGAAAATGACCTGCTCTGGTGCTTGATACAAGTCAAGAGGATGAGGAAACAAAAGCAAAAGCAAGGCAATATATTTTTAATTTTTAAAAGAATTTTAGAAGTTATTGGTGACAAATGGATCTCAGATTTGTGCTGGGGGAGAAGGGGAGGAGGGAGGAGTCATGCTTGTTGTTCTCTGAAGAACACTTGATGAGAGCAGAGGAGAGGGGAGAACTGGCACTGTAACTTTCTTGACCTTGGGACTCCAGAGTACTCTGTCATCTCAAGGGCCAGATCAAGCTGCTTATATCCCTTTGTGTCCCTTACGGCAGCCAAAAATAAATCCCTCAAGAAAAAATATTTTACACTAACAATCATCACGCTTGTGGTAGAGGAGCAGCTGCCAGATCTTTGTTTTGTTCAGGGATCCAGGTTAGTGGTGATTTTCTTCAAGGGCAGTGCAGAGCTGTGAAGAACAGCCACAACGAAGGCAGGATCAAGCCACTTGAATTTGTAGTTGTTCACATGCTAAAACAAAACTCTCCCATTGATGTCCCTACAGTGGTCTTCAATGGTACTGTGATGCACTTGTGGTTTATGTTCATTGATGCACTTGTGTTTTATGTTCATCTAGTCTTTTTTATTATATTTATTTTCAGGTTGAACAGCCACAGTTGCCAAACAATGACATTAAGTCAGCTGGAATCCCTGCTCAAGGAGAAAGTATGTTGACCAGGGTAATAACAGAAACCACATGCTGGGGTAGTAATTCATTTCAGATAAGTAGATGTTGCTCTTGATGTACTGATATCAATTTAGTAACATGTTTAAAAGGATGTTGCCCTGTTGTTGTATCATGAAGATCTGGTCATATTTGTATGCTCGGGGTGGGGTGGTGGTTGTTTTTTTTTTCGTTTGTTTGTTTTTTTAAATTATGCTAAAGTACTAAGTAGTATTTTTAAAGCCTCTCTCATCCACACTGTGAATCCCTTTTTAGCATCAAAAACCTAAGCACTTTTCTCTTTCAAGCAGTCTTGCAACAAATCTCTGGTGTAGGACTGGCACAGTCCCACTGTGATTTTATTTCTTAGTTACTAGATGCTTGTGGCTTGAGTAATAACACTTGACTTATATAAGAAACTAGATTCTCCATGGCAGTATAATTTCTGTAATTGTTTAGCCCTTTGCAAGACTGGTGTAAAACATTCTGTCACATCAGAACAACAGCATTTTAGGCATTTTGTACTCTTTTTACTTAAAAGTGTCCAGCCACCTGAGAGCTCAGTCTACTTAAATCTCAACACAAATTTGAACAGCACAAACCCACTTTTTTTAAACCAAGGAGGAAGTGGTGGTGTAACTATGGGAAAGCTAGATTTTTATTTTATTTTTGCACAAACTGAGCCGTGAAACTCTGTTTATCAACATCATGATACTTTATTATATCTGGGCATTTGCAAGTTAACCTAATGTCACATATCACGACTAATAATAGTTATTATTTACAAGGACACAGAAGAGTTGTCCATGCCTTCTAGAGCACTCTGTGACAGTCTGTTGGCTCTACCCTAAGACTGTTCGTAGAAGAAATACATTAAACATAACCTGATGTAAATTCCAAGGAAAATCCAACCTCCTGCTGTGCTTGGCATGGACTTGGCCTGTAATTTGGGAGGTGGAAATAAAATCTTTCTGATTTCACAGCTGTTATTGCACCTCAGGGCTGCAGTAGTATTTGCAACCCATTTGCTTCTCTTCCATGGAGTAGGACATCTGAATATATCCTCACTCTAGTCTGAATAAAATATTAACATATCGCAAGGCTGTTAGGACAGATTGTATCCAAGACAATCTTTTCTCGCTGCAGAAAAGCCTATCAATCATAACTTGGTATAGTTGTTATTAATGTAGTAGCTTTTATTCATTTGGCTATATGCAGCTAACTGAAGAGTAACATTTATGTTTTCATGTCAAGCGTTTCCTATCACAAAAGGAACTGCTGAAATATCTTCTTATTATAGAATTTATGAATTGAAAATACCCTCCAAAGTCTTAATTAGAGGTCTGGTATATTTAATTTACAAGGTTCTATGTTATTTTTTTAACAGCATTGTGAAATAGAGCCGTTACGTGTATTTTAGTACATTAACAGAAAACATCATTAACTTAAGGCAAGGTTACTGCTGCGTATATATCCCAGGAACAATTCAGTTAAGTACTGCAAGATATGTAAATGCATGATGTACACAGATTCAGATACACTTAAGAGTTCATATACTCTTTTAAATATTTCTGTAACGTATCACAATGGTTATTCCCAAGCCAAACCTTATTCTGCTTCTGTTTGGATGCACATCATCAGTCAAGGATACATTTATATTGGTAAGTCTGACTGGGTTTTGAATTTGTATGTGCATGTTAAAAACAAAAAAAACCCCACCACAAACAAAAAACCAACCAAACAAAAAAAACCCCCCACAAAAGAAAAAGTTCCTAATGTCCTCAGTAAAATAAGGAATTGTAATTTTCTCCTTGTACAGGCAGAAAATCACATTTGGACCACCTACCACATGTACCTGTATTTGGACATCATAACTAGTGTAATAGCCAAGATCAAGAAAAACAGCAGGTGGTTCAGAGCACCTTCGAGTCAGTGAAAAGAGATAGGGGAACCAAGACCTGACAAGTGGCTTTGCATTTCTCATCACTGTCCTGTCCTTAGAAACAGTTCACTTAATCAAATGATCCAGGGCTGACCTTGCTTGTTTTTATGACACCAAGGTTATTTGTTGTATTTGATGGAAGTAAGTCTTACTGCCTTTGTAGTCATTCTTACTTGCTCAGTAAAACATACATAAGCTAGGAAAAGATTTTGAGTATTTCAAATGCCAGGGCAAAACTCTAAGTTTAGTTTTGACTATACGAGTCCTTCCATCATTTCTAGTCAAATGTAATAAAATGTTACTCCTGAAGGTCACTGTCTTGGGAAAAGCAAGTTTAAAGAAAAGGGGCGGGGGAGAGGGGGAACCTGATCAAGAAAGAAAAGTAACAGCAAACTGTAAGAAAATAGCCGCAATGCTTAGGATCCCCAATGCTGTCTCCTAAGCAAAGAACTTGGCCCGGGAAGGAGGGCCAAGCGCTGAACAGATGTGTGCCTGGGAGTATAAATGATGGGTGCATGAAAGAGCTCTTTTCTACTGACTCAGTGAGTGTTCAAGGAAGTAAGGCAGCAATGTAGTTGGGATAGTTACGCACTTTATGTGCTGCGGGTAACAAGAACCAGAAATTTCATACCATACCAGAAGTCCAGACCCTTCTTTTCCATGTTTCTGGCCAGCTGATGCACTGGCTGCATGCTACTGCCCTGGTGCAGCAGAGACCTGTTCAATAAAGGGCAGCTCATCTTCTAAGCACCCAAATCTGCCATCTTTTTCTTTATAGAGTGCAATTTCACTGACTTGGCTCCTAGGACTCCAAAAATAGGGACAGGATTTGTTCCCCAGTAATACTTGCAAAAGGACATGGCACCATAGAAAGGAGCCTCAACTTCAATGACACAGTGTTCCTGAATGTTAAAAAATAAAACTTTTGTTCCAGAAGAGCTTGCAACTTGAAACATTATTCTAATGACAGTAAAAGGACTCTCCTGAAGTGAGTCAGCCCCTCCAAATAACAGCCTCCTTCAGAAAGGAATCCAGCAAGTATGAAAAAGAAATAACTAAAACTCAATTTGTCAGAATGCAAAGATGGCTCTGTACTGCATGTGCGCATCCATTTTATATGGAGGTCTTTCACTCATAGTTGGCTGGTGGGAGTGGGAATATTATATTAGCTAAGTTCAGACCCCAACTGTTTCTCTTTAAAGATTACTGAAGTACTGGGATTGATTCGCATTTACAATGAGGCTATTTGTGTAAAGCACAATGTAAAGAGGACTGAAAATTGCTTTATTTTGTGTACTCATCGCACAAATTTCAAGGTCTCTAAAAATTGCTAACTGGTTGTAAAGGGCTATCAGTATGAACAAGCATCAGGCCCATATATTTTCCTCACTCCCCCCTACTCTTATCTCCCCTCCCCCATTAATTTTTGACTTTATGTTTATGAGGATCTGAAAATAGTCTAATTCTTTTCTATCTGGTTTGGGCCTATCTTTACCAGCTGGTAAATAGGAAATGTTCACTGTAGGAAGCCAATACTCTGCAGAGTGTAAACAGATGGAATCAATATAAAGTGACAAGTTAGACTGTGCTACTGAGAATACAGAGCCAAAACTAAGAGCATAACAGTCACGATACTTATTTTGTTCCAATTCATTTGGTACTGAATAGCACTTCATATATGCACAGCTGTGTCCTTCTGTTTTTCACTTTCTTTCTTCTGGTTTGATGATGACAATTTCAAAGAAAAACTTTAATTAAAGATTTTACACAAAATGGCCCAAAGTAGAATATAGGGAAAATGAGCACTGATGTGTTTATAGCAAGAGAAGAATATTTTTCAGGCATTTATCTTCTTTCTTTATTTTTTAACAAAACAAACAAAATCTGATGTGTGTATCTCTCTGTGTGTAATGTGCTAGATTGATAGATCTTTGCAGATTGAAATCTTGCATTTGGTGATAAGGTATATAACCATAACTCTAAAAGCTTCCTCATCACCCCCTTTCTTCCCCCAGGGCCTGTTACAGCAGGGTGCCATGAAGGGCGGGAAATTTAAGTGTACATCTCTGCATGGGTGTGCTGGCCAAAGGGACGGGGACAGTCAGACTGCTGTCAGACTGTCCTGAGACAGACCTGAAACGGAGTGACTGAGGGTCTTCCTTTTCCTGCCCTGGCCAGCTTGCCTTATGTGCACCTCCTGCGGTCTCGAGAAGGGTGCTTCGGAGACTGTGGATCTGATGCACAGTCCCTTCAGGGACGGTTGGCGGGGTGGTAAGCTTCCAAGCTGTCCTGTGTTGCACGGTTTGCCTTGAAAGCACATCTGAGCTCTAGTCCTTTTGCCAGAGAGAGTGCCAGGTGTTATAGTATGAGTTTTTCTTTACTAATTTATGCATTTTTGACACATTTTCACAAAAATGGAAGAAGGCAGCATGTTTTACCACTCTGTCCCCAACTTACTCCTTACAGCATATCTCTTAATGCTGCCATTAAAATTTTGCTATTTTTGCTTTCTTGGCAAATAATTACCCCAGATTTCCCATATGTTGTTTATTAGGGTGACTGTACAGCTCTAATAAGGGGCAGCAACCACAAGTTTGAACACAGATTTTGCTTCTGATCCTAGTGTCAAGGTCAAGCAGCTTTTGTTTCCTGCAGAGAAAACACTGGGTCTGTCCCAGTCTCCTGGGACATCCCCCTAGATAGGCAAGCCATCGTAGCGCATCTATGCAGAACTTCTCTGCCTCCCCGTCCAGCCTGCTGCCTTCTCTGCGAAGCACAATTCTTCTAGCTATAATGCTAGGGGCCTCTTTGTCTCAGGGATTCCCTAAAACCTCTCTCAGACTCATTCAACACCAGAAAGGTGGTATATGTTACTGTAGGCAGAATTCAGGAGTTTGGGGTAATGGGAATGCATGAAAGCCCCTTTCCAGATCGCCTTCCCAGCCTTGCCAAATACCTTGAGCCACGAAGAAAGTTCCATAAAGGCTGGGAGAAGGAAGCAACGCATGATGCAGGTGGCACCTTACAAGCCCAGATCCATGGGAGACACAGTTGCTGAGGAAAATACCTTGATATACAGTGACTGGCAATACTTGTGTGGGTAGCAAAATGAACTTCAGTGATTCGTAGCCGGAAATTGTCTCACAGTAAGCTGCAGTCTGCATAAGGGAGTGTCTGGAAGTTCCTCCTTTTGTGATGCTTGTGGAGGGTGTGTGTTCAATAGATATCTTTTGTGTTTCTGAAGTATAAGAAAATATTTAAAATATTCATTGTCCTCCTTCTTCCCAAGGGATCCCCAAGTGCTTTACATGCGTAAATGCTGCTGAAATGCAGTCACTGCTGGGGTGGGGAGAAGCAGCCAGCTGGCATGTGTCAGTGACAACAGAGAGCGTTATGCCAAAGACACTATGGCAAGGCCCTGTGGTTGCTAAAAGTGCTGTGATATCACTAATACTCCGGAGAACAAACAGGAACATTGCTTCTAGTGTCTCTGCTGAAAGATTCTGATAGCATAAACTGGTTGGTATGTAGCTTATCTATCTAACCTGTAAGGACAAATGGTTGTATCAAGCTGGCAGAAAAATGGACTGCTGGTGCCAGGCACCACAGTATCCAAACCTTCACCTCACTCATTAAATAATACATTTCAGTTAAATCTGATTACAGGGAGGAATGAATCAAGATTGCTGCATTTCTTTCTCCATGAAAAGCTTGGAGTTGTGGTGGAAATGTTTTGCCAATCATGGCAAGAAGGAGAAATCCTGGCCTACTCTGGTGAAGTCTAATCCTTTCTTTGAATTTGAATTTCCTTTGTTGTTTTATATCTATCACTATAAGAAAAGACTTTTTTTAATGAATAAAAACTGGTTTTCCTTCTTCATGTCTTTAGCCAGATAAAAAGCTTTATCCTCTTCCACCCTTTTTTCTTCAGGCAGAGTTGCCAAGGAGTAGTCAAATCTGCCTGATTCATAGCTACTTACTTTGGACAACCTTTGCTTACTTCAGTGGATGATTATAGCCACAAATAGGCCTATTTGCTCTGCATAATGCTCTGTAGTGAGAGTACGGAGCTTGGAATCTTGACTCTTTCGGTGAAAACAAACAAAAAATGAAATCTTGGCTGCATTGGAGTACCAACTTCACTGTGATCAGGTTTTCCTCCAAGGACTTTCCTCCTCCTTACTCCTGGTAGCACTGCAGAGCATATGCAACTGAGCTGGATTTAATTCTGTCTCAGGCAGCTGCATTCGAATGAGTGAGTAAGGAGCCGTGGCAGAACCTTTATTATTGCTGCTATTTTGTGAACCAGAAAGAACACAGCCTGACTTTCAATTCCCCAGTTGCATTTGCAGAAATAGCAGTTAAAAAGAGTGATATTCTTAAGCAAGGCTTTATTCTGGTAAGCTGAGCAAATTCAACACCAAACAGGGTAAGCATGGAAGCCTGCAACAATACTTTTATTGTCAGTTTTCAGTTAGTAAGCTGACTTCAAGGTCCAGGTTGCTGAGATTTGTAACAGACTTGGAGAAGAGAGTTGCAACTGCTAGATTGCTAATATATTTGCTAGTTTGTCCCATGTATACTTTTTCTTTCAACCTCTAAATCTTCTTGATTTTGGTAGCTTTTGAAGTGAAGTGGAAAAAAATAATGCTTTGGTATATGTAGAACAAATAATTCACTGATATTCTGAAGTTCACTGATACTGATGAAATGTATACCTGCCTTGGTCTTTGATATTTGGTTTCCAGCATGTCTCTAGGTTTCAGTCATCGAAGGAAGTTCATCCTCTGCTTACTGTTTAAGATATATGAATTGTATTTGAAATTCATTGCTTTACCTAAAAGAGTTTTGAAGTTTACTAGTGCCATTTGAAAGAGGAAATTGCCTTAGACATGGAGTAAATGTAAAATATTCATTTCTCATGGACTGTTATTGTAACATTTCCTACTGTGCTGGGGAAGGTTGTCCTGTATTATCAAAATAGGTACAAAATGGCATTGTGTATTATATGTTAGTAAAGCTTTCCAGTGCTTGCATTTGTGTCAGTTGAGTCAGTATTGGTTTCTTGTTCACTGAAATCACCTGTAATTTGTAGATTGCGAAGAATGTGAAACACATTGTCAAGTGCTGCAGACTTCTTGACTACAGCCATGCAGGATGGATACAGAGGCACACACTAAGGCAAATTCTTGAGATCACCTGTTTTAAGATGAAGGACTCAGAATTTGAAAAGTAAAGAAACAGCCATGATTTTTCTGTGAGAGTAATAATAGCAATAAATGATAGAGCCTTTGTGATATTCTGAATGACAGTGGCTGGGGGCTGCTTGCAGCAGGCTAATTTGCCAATTTGTCTTCTGTATGCAAGTTGCAGCCTTCAGCCTTTCTCTGACTAAATGGATGCAATGGTATGCAGGGATAAATATGCTGGTAATTCATTCCAAAGGGATGAGTCCTGCATCAGAATTCATCCCAATCAGCTTGATTTTCAGGATGGGGGTTAAGATATTAGAGGGACAATGTAGGACTCCCCTTGCCTGCAGTCTTACAGAGTGACATTGGGGGTGGATGTTCTTGGCCTCAGACCCAGGACAGGGTTGAGGAGTCCGCATGGAGATGCTGATGCCTACTCCACTCTGAAAGCTGAACAGAAGAGACAGTGAGAACCCCAGAGGCTCTTCCAGAGGAAGAAGTACTGAAGAGAGGAAAGGATTTCCTTACTCTGCATATAAGAGGTGCTAGGACAGCCTGTGGCTTGACCCCTTCAGTTTCTTTGGCTGACATAGGATATACATAAGACCTTTTTGAAATATATTCAGCAGAACCAATGTATCAAGAGGACAAAGTGTGTATGTAGGACATACCTACAGGAGCCAGGAACCCCTCCCTTTCACAGCTGATTTGAAATTGTTGGCTTCTGAATGAGAAAGCATCTTCCCACTGCTGCCGAGATCAGTGAGTGGAAAAAGCCGAGAGCCATTGCCTTTCACTGGTAAAAAGATCCTGATAACCAGGTGACTAGTGAAATCTTGCCTTTGAAAAAGGCAACAGCTCTGATCAGGTGTTTTGTGCTTTTGCTGAATTCCTGCAGGTAGTTTGAATATGACTGGTTTTTTGCCCATGGGGTAGAACAACACTGTTATTTGAAATAAAATGGTACCGTGGCACATCTTCACATCCTGTGCAACTTGAGGCAGTGAACAGGGAAAAGTTGTATTGTGGGTCCTATGATCTGCTTACTCTCCCCTTAACATGGTTTTCATGTTGAAGTGATGGGGTGAAATGGAAACTCAGAGACTGCCTCCAAGACTGACAGAAAGAAAGGAGAGGCTTGATTCAGTGACCCAGTCGTCTAGGCCTGGCAGGTGGTTCACCAGGAGCCTCAGAAGAAACATTTAACGTTTTAGGGCTCTAGTTTGCACATCTGCATAAGGGAGTAATACTTGCTTACCCCAGAGGTATGATGTGAATCTTGATTAATGTTTGTGTAGCATTTGGAAACTAGATTGCTCTACTCTTTAATGGCAGAGCAATGGCTAAGTTTTAATATTGGGAGTCTATATGTGCTTCAGATATGACGGATCTAGTGGCCCTACTAGTTTGTACTGACAGAAGCTGTAGCAGAGCCTGCTCCCTCAGAGCAGGGACATGGGGATGGGAAGTAGCCAGAGCTTTGACTGCAGTAGGGGTTGCAGGACGAAGGATGGCCCAAGCATGATGGGGTAGGAGAGTAATATCCGAAGACCGTGTGGAATATTTCCTTAATGTCTTTGCCGATGGGTTGCTGTGAAATTGTGCTTATGAGACACTGTGATGGAAATGTTGAAAGCGATCAAGTGATGACAATGCCTGTGAATTGATGCCAATGACATGCAGGGAGATCAGCTACAAACTGCCTTAAACCAACATGAATCTCATGTTACATACTCTGTTTCCAAAGAATGTTTAGTGTCTTATGATTTTGAATGACTTTCGCTGGATTTTGCAGTCTGTGAAATCCATCAGGAAATATGGCTGGAGATACTATTTGCTGGATAGGGACCTAAAAGAAAATGAAGCAAAATAGGATGGTACTTTATTGCTTTAGGATTTTTGTTGTGCTTTTTTTAATTTGGATATTTTTTTCATTTTGAGCAACTTCCAAAATAATTTTTGTCAGTTCATATTGCCTGGCTACACCATTTCACTTTGTGTATTTTTTCTGGTTGGGATTCTTTCCAGAATTAGATATCAACAAAACCAATCAAATAATTTGGTACTGGCAATTATAGAACAGAAGCAATACTCTTCTAAAGCATGCAATCAAAAAACCAAAATGATGCTTTATTTGACAATAAACCTTGTGTTTGGCATTAAAATCTGAAAGATAATAAATCTATAAAAATGTTTCTACATCTCATAAGTGCTGAATAATAAAAAAGAACACAAATTTTTATTTTGGGGGTTTAAAGCTCTAAAATGATGAAGTTTTATCAGGAGAAACTTCTGAAGCTTAACAAATAAGCATAATGGTACCGAATCACCTCTGTATGAAAGAATATCAGAAATAATACAGAGATAAAATGTAACATTTATTTTATTTGCTTACTGATGGAATATCACACAAACAATTGAGATATTCTTTTGAAGAAACCTAGTAAAATTGAGAATGTTTAAATATACCCAAACTATACCTGAATTTCTTATTATGGATGAACCTTAAAGCAACTGAAAGTGTGTTCACGTCTCAAAGTACAACTGCAAGATAATTAATGTTAATAATACATTTAAGGAAGGATATTAATTCCCTAGTGAAAGGAATAAAATGTTTTTCTTTTGAAAGTGTGGTTAAAATCATGGGTCAAATTCACCTCTGTGCAGGTAATTTTGCACTGACCCAGTTAAACCTCCAGGACAACATAAAACAGATGAGTATGGTCTGCTCCTCTGTCTGCAAGTTTATTAATGTAAAAAAGCTATATTTCCTGAAATGTGTCCTCTCTAAACATACTTTGTGTGTTTCGGGAGTTATTTTAAATTACAGGCAACAATCATGCCTAAAAGAACATTGTCCAAGTGAGCAGCTTAGGTCATATTGACTGGGTTTATTTAATCTGTATCATAGTTGGTTGGGCAACCCAAGAAATTTGAATCTAAATGTCCTCCACCATCCTTCAAGTATATCTGTGTCTCACTCTGAATTTCTCATAAATTGGGCAAGCAATAGTTTCTTTTTTGCATGTTGGGAACCTCATTGACTCACTTGACCACTCAAAAAATCTGCTGACAGTAGCGATAATGGGTGAGAAACAGGAAAAATTCAAAGCGAACAGCAAAAAGTCTAAACAAAACGTGGCAGATTTCTGGGCCTCCCATGGAATATTTAGATTCTCGAAATCACCATCCAGGAAATTCCTTGACAAAAATCTATACTGTCAGTCTAACAAAAATCCTTGGGCTTCGTAAGTGGTTTTTTAGCATGTCAGGGCAGATAAGCAGGCAGGCAAAGTAAACGCTGTCTTTTTAGACTGTTTAGGNAAGTTGTGGATGCACCATCGCTGGAAGTGTTCAAGGCCAGGTTGGATGAGGCTTTGAGCAGCCTGTTCTAGTGGAAGGTGTCCTTGCCCGTGGCAGAGGGGTTGAAACTAGATGGTCTTTAAGGTCCCTTCCAACCCAAACCATTCTATGATTCTATGATCTATCCCCCTGTCTTCCCACTCAGCTCCTCTCCTCAGGGAAAAGCTTGGAGTGTCATACTCCAAACCCAGCAGCCTAAAAAGTCAGGTTCATCAGAAAGAAGTTTTCTTCTATTTTTGAGGTTTCCAGTGAGATTTCTATATATATAAAGAGCCTCTGCTTCAAAGCTGTGGGTCCAGGGATGTTCTAGGGTATTGGATGCTCAACTAGCCGCTATGCCATGTTTCTTCAATATCTTTGTCTATCACATTTCTCTGGACAGTATAGCTTTCATAGCATGGACCTGTGGCTGTGACTTTTAGAGAAAATACATCTCGCGTGATAGGACCTGGGCCCCTGCTGTCCTTTATGTTTCTAGTTTTGAACTACGGTATAATATAATCCACTTAAAATGCTTCTTTCTGCATTGATCTTGGAGAAAAAAAAAGAAAACAATATTGTTCTTTGGACCAAGTTCTGCCACCACTTTTCTTCCTGCTGCCCCTTCACAGTGTGGTCTCCGGAATTGATTTCTGCTTTTGGACTGTGCAGCTGTTTCTGATTCAAGCCAAAGCCTGCTGAATATTTGCCTTGGATTGATTAACAAATATTTTATCCCATAATCCTGTTATGGTTGTTATGGGACACAGTGTCGAGTCTCTCAATTAACTTTAATGGACTTTGGACCAGTCCTGTAATTATTAGGAGGGCTTTTTCTGTCAAGATCCTGACATAAGGCACTGCCCATACATATCTTTTGGGCTGGGGACACTTAGTGTATAGTCAGGGGGAAATATTCATTTTCAGAAGTGTGTTTTGGATCCACAAATTCTGCCATAGAGCCCTGTTTGCACTCATAGCATTTCTTTCAGATAGGCCAGCCCAACTCCAGAGAGACAGAGCAATTGTATTACCTCACCAAAAGAATATTAAAAATTTTCTGAAAAAAACCCAGTAGTCTAACAGTTCTGAAACCCAGTCACTGCTGGGAAGAAGTAAACCCTTTTTGGATGGACATCCCATCTAAGGATTTATTTGATTATGTGAAAAACATAACTTTCCTTAAGACCAGATCCCAGGTCTTCAGCTTTTAGGCTTTCACAGTTGGGCAGTCTTGATCATCTAGTCCTAATGGTCAGGAAAGTTATTCAGGTTTCATACCAGGGCTACATTCTCCAATTTTGTGGGAAAAACCACCCATGAAATAGATATATATACACCTATTTCCTTAACATCCCAATGACATCCTGAATTCATTGCAACCAGGCAATACAAACCTTCATTGTTAGATAAATGATTGAAAATATAGGAACAAAAACCATCCGACTTCTTCTTCTATGTGATAACTGGATTTAATTTAAAAATCAGAGAAAGAAAAGGGATATGGCAGCAATTTTTAAATATTGAACTTAAAAGCTTTTTCTTAAAAGTCACATGCTCAAGACGAAGCTGTCCCTAGGCACCTTTAATGTACTCATGCGGCAGTTATGCAGCAAATAACTCAAGGTTATTTTCTTTGGCAGCAATTTCAGAGCAAATCTTTGTGTAAAGAATGATTTCTTTTCCTTGAACAATGGGCTGGACTCATAAAAAGTATAATGGGTACATTTGTTTGTTTTTCAATTTTAACAATTAGGAGGTATTCGTATGTGTGTAAAAATAGAAAGTAGGAAAATAATGAATAGTTGTACTTATAATTAGCATATTTCGATACTTAGGAAACCAGAAGCCATTTCTACGCTTATTAAATGTGCATTGTCAGCTTCAATTTTTTGAAAATTGCAAACTAAAAAAATAATTTCA
>WAAD01007727.1:5982-25319 GCA_013389945.1 Fregata magnificens
ACGAGGTTAGTGAAGGGTCTAGAAAACAAGTCTTATGAGGAGTGGCTGAGAGAACTGGGGTTGTTTAGTCTGGAGAAGAGGAGGCTGAGGGGAGACCTTATTGCTCTCTACAACTACCTGAAGGGAGGTTGTAGGGAAGCGGGTGCTGGACTCTTCTCCCAAGAAACTAGCGATAGGATGAGAGGGAATGGCCTCAAGTTGCATCAGGGGAGGTTTAGATTGGACATCAGGAAGAATTTCTTTACCAAAAGAGTGGTTAAGCATTGGAACAGGCTGCCCAGAGAGGTGATTGAGTCATCAACCCTGGAGGCGTTCAAAAAAGGTATGGACGTGGCACTCCAGGGCCTAGTTTAGGAGTCATGGTGGTGTTAGTTGATGGTTGGACTTGATGATCTTAGAGGTCTTTTCCAACCTTAATGATTCTATGATTCTATATCTGCTGCTTGATTTTCTACCTGTTGTTTATCTGTTCTGAGGTTTCCAGCTGTTAGGATAGATCTTTTTTGCTTGGATGCCTGGGAATCTGCCTCTATTAGGGGGAAATCTCAGATCCTGCTCAGCATTCTTGACTTCTAGTTCCTTCTGAGTTCCTTCTGATCATATGATCATGATCAGAGAACTATGAAAAATATGATAATTTTTAATATATAAAATATATAAAATGAATAATAGACTCTCAGAGTATGATATTTGCATATGTGACAGAATACCTCTGGGTTCAAAACACTATTATGGAAATTGTCGCTGTCAAAATGCAGGACACAAACTACAATACTGATAAAATTATCAAAATTATCAAAAATATGCTATATTTCAGTGTGTGTATTAGAAAATGAGCTTGTTTTTATAGGTCTTCTGAAGTTCTACAAAACCACTAAGATTTGAAACTGACTTTCAAACCCAACAGAAATCAAACCTCACTTTATACTTTGAGTAATATTTTATATTAAAAAATGTGATGAATATAAAAAAGAAAAGTTTCTGAATTTCTGAGATATATGAGCTCAAGAAGATGGAGGCCAATTACTAAAATACTTTTTAAAAAAATTATTAGTTTAATATTATAAATGTATGAAGGAACAATATTTTGCTGAACTTCCTTTAATTCAATAGCTGTATAAGCAACTGAGATGAAGAATAATACTGAAGAATAACACGTTGCTGCAATTGCTGCAGTTGTGATAGGAAAGGCTGCCAGGGTTGTTTTACATTTATGCAGGCTGGAAGTACCAGTTCTGCAAACATTCCAGTACATTCTCACATGTGGTCTGTATATATATGTGTGTGTATTTATTTATTTATAAATTTTTATTACTTTTTTGGGGGGATGAGTGTGGTCTTTCTCCTCTACTCTAATACTGTGTGAAAATAACATGCAAGATTCTCTTTTGTGCTGTCTGCAGCTCCAACGAAAAAAAAAAGAAAAACAAAATGAAAAGAAATGGTCTGTGCTCACTTGTCAATAACTGCAGCAACTGAACCAGATAAAAAGAAAAAAACTCCCTGGCTTGCTGTTACAGGCCTTCAGATCTTGTAACCATTCATGAATAGGTGTTTCTTGCTGCACTCTAAGGGAATCCCATAACAAGACTCTCTTCCAGCTGCCTACTGCCGTACCTGAGACAGAGTTCTGGAACTGGCGGTCAGGAGTATTGGTTACAGACCCATGCTGCTGCAATGTGTGCATGCTTGGCATTAGAGATTCATCAGACGAGTATCTCTTCATACACCATAAGGGAACTCCTGCCTGGATCTAGTCCAGATGAACAGTTGTGTGACGGTGAAACAAACACACTGTGGTGTGGTGGGTTGACCCTGGCTGGACACCCAGTGCCCACCAAAGCCACTCAATCACTCCCCCTCCTCATCTGGACAGGGGAGAGAAAATATAACAAAACTCTCATGAGTCGAGATAAGGACAAGGAGAGATCACTCAGCAGTTACCATGATGGAAAAAACAGACTCAACTTGGGGAAATTAGCTTGATTTATTAACAATCCAATCAGAGTAGGGTAATGAGAAATAAAACCAAGTCTTAAAACACCTCCCCCCCACCCCTCCCTTCTTCCTGGGCTTAACTTCATTCCCGATTATTCTCTACCTCCTGCCCCCAAACGGCACAGGGGGATGGGGAATGGGGATTGCAGTCAGCTCATCACACATTGTCTCTGCTGCTCCTTCCTCCTCAGGGGGAGGACTCCTCACACTCTTCCCCTGCTCCAGCGTGGGGTCCCTTCCACAGGAGGCAGTTATTGACAAACTTCTCCAACATGGGTCCTTCCCATGGGCTACAGTTCTTCATGAACTGCTCCAGCATGGGTCCTTTCCACGGAGTGCAGTCCTTCAGGAACAGACTGCTCCAGCATGGGTTCCCCATGGGGTCACAAGTCCTGCCAGCAAACCTGCTCCAGCGTGGGCTCCTCTCTCCATGGGTCTGCAGGGTCTTGGCAGAAGCCTGCTGCAGTGCGGGCTCTCCGTGGGGTCACAGCCTCCTTTGGGCACATGTACCTGCTCCGGTGTGTGGTCCTCCATAGGCTGCAGGTGGATATCTGCTCCACCGTTAACCTCCATGGGCTGCAGGGGGACAGCCTGCCTCACCATGGTCTTCACCACGAGCTGCAGGGGAATCTCTGCTCCGCCACCTGGAGCACCTCCTCCCCCTCCTTCTTCCCTGTCCTTGGTGTCTGCAGAGTTGTTCTTCTCACATATTCTCACTCTTCTCTCCTGCTGCAACAGCGCAGTTTTTTGTTCCCCCTTCTTAAATATGTTAGCCCAGACGTGCTACGTTGCTGATTGGCTTGGCCTTGGCCAGCTGCAGGTCTGTCTTGGAGCCAGCTGGCATTGACTCTATCAGACACGGGGGAGTCTTCTAGCAGCTCCTCACAGAAGCCACCCCTGTAGCCCCCCCACTACCAAAACCTTGCCACGCAAACCCAATACATGAGGTAAGAAAATATAAAACTAAATCCAGATGTGCCTAAGGCTGAGGAGAAAGGAAGGATTACCATGAGCCCGGCAAAGAACTCAGAGTAGTGACAACTCAATGTAATCCTGCCCTTTTCTTCTAGAGGGAGCCCAAAATGGTCACTCTTAGGTGGGACCCAGCAAAACACTGAGAGAGTGAGCATAACTCCAGGGAAAAGGAACTGATAATTGAGAGACAATTGGGGCTGGGGGGGGACACAAAAACCAAGCAAAAAAAACCAAACCAGAAAAACCTCCCACACCTGTTTAATTCATTTTAATGAGACTTTTCTGAACTAATTAGGCAATGTGGATTATTAGACTATTAAATCATTAACTAGACAAACAATTAATTCTAGGTTCCATGTATATGGTGTGTTTTGTGAGTGGAACAATAGAAATGTCAAGAAGTTTAAAATCCAAATTTAGCATTTCATTTTATTCCTCACAAATCAGATGAACTTTCATAGAATATTATTTAATTGATAGAATGGATATATTTTTTATAGAGCTGAGTTAGAAGGCATTTAGGTCTGTGCCTTATTTCTAGCTCATCATTTTCTTTCTGAAGGAAAAATGGAAAAAAAAAAAGCAACCCCAGATTTATCTGCCTTTAATGCATGCATAGCATTTGTCTTCCTGCTACATAAATGTTGAATTATTTAATAAACATTATTACACTTAGTATGCTTGCAACATTTTTTTAAGTTTAATAGTAAGGAAGTGATGAATACTAACAATCATACGAATGAGGAAAGGGTGATATTTGAACTCGAATGTTCTAATAATATTATTTTGAAAACTAGGATTAGAATTGTTTTCACAGCTTTACAAATGACAGTATCTGTAACTAATATGTCATTCCTAATGAACTTATATGAAATAATCATTGTTTTATGATACAATATTTAAAACCTAAATTACAGGTAGTAAATGGTAGTACTCTCACTGTAATTTAATAGGAATTAACCTGTGGTGTTCTAATGCACTCTGGCAAAGCAATCATTATTTTGTAATATCCATAATTATCCAATTAAAACCACAAGCACTATGTTTTTATTTTTCTTCTTGTTGTTTTTTGTTGTTGTTGGTTGTTGTTATTATTATTATAATATTTTATCTTTGAGATGCTGTTGATTCCAGTGGAAGTTACTCACAAACATCTCTGAAAATCCCACTATAAATTGTATTCAGTCTGTGTACTATGACGTCTAAACAGATTTCTGAGAGACTGGACATAAGCAATACTGGGTTCTGATCTGTTTTCCTTGTATTGTACATATATTTGTCATTAGAAATTCATTAGACAAAATGCATGCTTAGTAATACCAACTGTGGTAAGAAATGCATCTTACCCAATTTCTCACAGTAACGAACCCATTGGTGTAATAGAAAATCAGATCACAGTGTGTTTTTCCTCTCTGTGATCTTAGATTAATTTCTGCACAGGAGGTGATTTTCAGTAAGAGAGAAGGAAAGCACTTAGACTGACTCAAAGCATGACATGAGCTGATGACTAATATATTGCTCTAGAGCATTCACATAACAAGTTTAAACATTATATGTGTATATATGGCATAAGACATAAATTATATTTCTTGAAGAAGTACATTAAACATTTGGAAATCATGTAAAGAAGAGCTTTGCACATGCCACTTCTGAGTACATCATGCGAAGAGCTTAAATTCAGCAGGCCACCTGCTTTGTCAGAGCATACTGTCTGACATTTCCTAGGAGCTCTCTGTAGGTGGCACCCTGAGCAGAACGTGGGAATATCAAAACATTCTTCCAAGTCACCTGGAAATCTGTAAAGTAAGGTATCTGCTTCATTTAACCGTTCTACCATGTTTTGGATATCTTAGGGACTCTCAGCATAAGCACATGAATCACTGTATAAGAAAACAGGATGGAGAAAGATAAGATGGAGAAAACAACATTAAGAACACCAGCACATATAGTACAATATGTAATATGATACAAAAACAATACACATATTACTTAATTCTGACACATAAAATAGCTCTGCAGCTGATGCTGTCACAGGATATGATGGTAGGACAGCTTTAAAGTGACTCTGACACCATCTCTACAAGGACTGTAGTGTAGTATACCAAGAAGATGCCTGTTGCCTTTGTTGTAATTGGTGGTAGGAAGATATCTTTTAGTGTCTCTATACACCTAGATACTTTTAAAAATTTGTCTCCTTTATTCTGCAAATGATAATGATGGCATACTGCTGTTGGGGTGCGTAAGTGTTTACAGGAGCAGTACTGATGCTATCACCAAAGCCATTGGCAGGAAAAGATGCCATCTACAGCATTCCAGAAAAATGGTCATGTTCTGTAGGTCTGGTTTTTGGATATATTATATTTTTTCCCCAAAATCATTGGTTTTCAACCGGAGACAGGGTTAGGAACTACTACATAAACACCTTCATACTTCACATATAATACAATCATCTGACAGTGCCAGTGCTCTTTAATATTGCCAGTTCTCTTTAATATTTTCATAAATGACTTGCATGCAGAACTTGAAGGATTACTATCAAAGTTCGCTGATGATACAAAATTGGGAGCAGCTGTGGACACTCTCGAGGGCAGAGGGGCCCTGCAGAGAGATCTGGACAACTTAGAGAGCTGGGCAATCACCAACCGTATGAAGTTCAACAAGGGCAAGTGTTGGATTTTGCACCTGGGACATGGCAACCCTGGATGCACGTACAGACTGGGGAACGAGAGGCTGGAGAGCAGCCCCGCGGAGAAGGATCTGGGGGTTCTGGTCAATGGCATGCTTAACATGAGCCAACAGTGTGCCCTGGCAGCCAAGAGGGCAAACCATGTCCTGGGGTGCATCAAGCACTGCATTGCAAGCCGGTAGAGGGAAGAGATTGTCCCGCTCTACTCTGCACTGGTGCGGCCTCACCTTGAGTACTGTGTGCAGTTTTGGGTGCCACAGTATAAAAAAGATGTGAAGCTACTAGAGAGAGTCCAGAGGAGAGCCACAAAGATGGTGAAGGGTTTAGAGGGGAAGCAGTATGAGGAGCAGCTGAAGTCACTTGGTCTGTTCAGCCTGGAGAAGAGGAGACTGAGAGGAGACCTCATCACGGTCTACAGCTTCCTCACAAGGGGAAGAGGAGGGGCAGTGGCTGATCTCTTCTCCCTGGTGACCAGTTGCAGGACCTGAGGGAATGGCAGGAAGGTATGCCAGGGGAGGTTTAGGTTAGACATTAGGAAAAGGTTCTTCACCCAGAGGGTGGTGGAGCACTGGAACAGGCTCCCCAGGGAGGTAGTCATGGCACCGAGCCTGACAATATTCAAGAAGCGTTTGGACAATGCTCTCAAACACATGGTGTGAATTTTGAGATTGTCCTATACAGGGTCAGGAGTTGGAGTTGATGATCCTTGTGGGTCCCTTCCAACTCAGGAGATTCTATGATTCTATGATTCTATTTAATAATTCTGTAGGGTGATTGTGGTAATTGATTATGATCCCATGAAAATTTTGAACACTTCATTTATGTTTATGAAAAAACCTGTGTGTTAGTCATTACTTAATTCCTATATGCAGTGTAACGAGCAAATCCAAGATACGAATATCTAGAAGTGAGGTGCCAAGACATACCACTGTATGGCTGTTTGACACTACAGAGGAATCCTTGATCTGAGTTGGATGCGTGGGCTTAATCAAGTGCATAGGTTTTTATATTTCATGACTAGGAAGAGTTATGTACTTCAAGAAGAAGCAGGTTCACTTCATTGTACTCTTTATTTTCATGGTATTAGGCTGAGGAAAGTACCGTGCTAATAAAGCTACCAGGTGCCACACTAGATTGGATCATGTCTGACTGAAGAATAACATATTCTCCCTGCTTCTTTTGGGGCCTTATAAAACTTCTGCACAATGCCATAGCCTCAGTAAAATCAGTGGAAGTAGTCCCAGTTCCCGTGAACTGCCTCCAGTCTGGAGGGTTAAGCCTCCAGTGACAGAGGTAAGAACTGAATGCAGACTTCCTGTTTGCTCAGTGAGCTCTGATCACCACATCTGCCATATATACATATACATATTTTTTAAGTGACAGTCTTCTCTGTATTTCACAGGAATCTTGATAAGGCCTCTCACAGGACTCAGGTAGAAGTATAACTGTTTAATAGATTTGAATATGTCTTAGCATTAAGATCCTTAGGCCTGTTAAAACTGCACAAAGGTCAAAGAAGAATAAGCAGACAGCTGTTGAACAGGGAAACAGAGAACTGAAGTTTGAGATACACAAATAAATGTCGCTTAAGTCCCACTTCAAGTACAACTATTCTCACCGGATCCTGCCCCAAGGCATATCATTACCTATTCCCTGATGTTAAAGTTTCCATTCATATTTCTGCAATTCTATTCTCCATTTGCTTTAACTGCTTTAAGTGTGGCAAAACCACTTTAGGGATGAAAGTAAAATAATGCATATGAAATCAATTGGCATAACACATGGAAATGATGACACATTCCTCAGAGGGACTGAAGGTTAAGAGCTAAATTAAACTTTTCTTTTTTTCTCTTGTTGTGGTAACAGGGGGGAGGGAAGGCAGTGCCAACAACTGGATCAGAATCAATAACAGCATCTGTTACTGAGCTAGCGAGAATCTTCCCTAGATATTTTTTATTCAAAAAGAGAGGCAGATATTTATCCTGTAAGCTGAGGGAGAATCAAAGTATTCTCAATGCTCTGATATAACATCATAATTATGATTGACAATGAATTCCTTGTCTGTGATAGATAAAACCTTACTGAAATAAAATCAGACAAGGAAAGAGACTTCTATTTATGACAATAATACAGAAGAAGACCCTTACCCATGCCTCCTCTGGATTCCAGTTTGTGTCTCTGCACAGGTTTTGGCTGGGATAAAGTTAATTTTCTTCATAGTAGCTAGTATGGGGCTATGTTTTGGATTTGTGCTAAAAACAGTGTCGATAACACACCAGTGTTTTAGCTATTGCTGAGCAGCGCTTACACAGCATCAAGGCCTTTTCTGTTTCTCACAACGCCCCACCAGCGAGTAGGCTGGGGGTGCACAAGAAGCTGGGAGGGGACACAGCTGGGACAGCTGACCCCAACTGACCAAAGGGATATCCCATACCATATGAAGTCATGCTCAGCATATAAAGCTGGGGGAAGAAGGAGGAAGGGGGGGATGTTCGGAGTGATGGCGTTTTGTCTTCCCAAGTAACTGTTATGCGTGATGGAGCCCTGCTTTCCTGGAGATGGCTGAGCACCTGCCTGCCAATGGGAAGTAGTGAATAAATTCCTTATTTTGCTCTGCTTGTGCATGCAGCTTTTGCTTTACCTTTTAAGCTGTCTTTATCTCAACCCATGAGTTTTCTCACTTTTACTCTTCCGATTCTCTCCCCCATCCCATCGGGTGGTGAGTGAGCGAGTGGTTGTGTGGTGCTGAGCTGCCTGCTGGGTTTAAACCACAACAAGCCCTCAACTGCTGCGATGTCTGCAGTACAGCAGTGTCTGTCAAATACAGCAGTGAACCTATAACCTGTTCCATGCAGGTACAGACCTTGGAAGATTGTCTTCATCTAGCACAGAACACCTGCATGTTCCAAAATCTCTATTCCTTGAAGACAAAAGTACAGTTTTTGCTCAAGATATTTTGAAATAGCAAATACTATTTATTCATTGATTTAAAAATATATAAAATAAATAAACAAAGTTTTGCATTGTTCTGATACATAATATTTAATCTGTGAATAAAATTTTACACTTATATACTGCAAAATTGGCCAAAGCTCTTGAATGAAACATTTTATAAATTGTAAGTACAAGAAGAATAAATTAAAATAATTATATATCTTTTTAGTGTAACTGAAGCCTAATCCTGCAAACTCTGTAAATTAAAAGTACATGTGTTTCATGGTTGTATTCACTGCCAGCATTGTACACTTGCAGTGATGACAGCTAACCACATATTGGGCCACTTTTGCAAGGATATAGTACAGCCTGTATATTAAGGGAATTAGTTATTCCCTTTGTCCTGGTGCTTATGAGGCTGGAATACTGCAATGTGGTTGGAAAACTGCATCCCATTTTTAATACCACAGTATAAGACAGAGGTTGAAAAACTAAAGACAGTGCAATGACACACCTAAGGGAACTGTGTCTGATTGAACTGAAGAAAGGGATAAAGGAGGGGATTGGCTTACAGTCCTCAGTTACATAAATCAGGGCTATAAGATAAAAGAGTTTCTCCTGTGAGTTACTTAAAAGAAGGATGATAAGCAACACAATGAAATAAGGGAAACTGTGGCTGACCCTGAGGAGAAAATTCTTCACAGTGAAAGAGGCTGAGCATTGGAGGAGGTTGCCTAGAAGGTCTGTGAAATCTCCAACCATGGAGGTTTTCATAACTCAGCTAGACAAGACACTGGTCAACATGACCTAACTTTGAAATTAGCCCTGCTTTGAGCAAGAGGTTAGATTAGAAAACCTTCAGCTATCCCTTCCAATTTTAATCTGTCAATAATTCTCTTATTCTAAACAACATTTTATTTCATTACCTGATGGCGATCTTCCATTTATAGGCAGTGTAGACAGCTAAGCTTCCTAGATGCTGTCTGTAGGAAAATCATGCTTTCAGTTGCTTGTAATTTTGCCAATTTTAAGCCATTTAGACTTAAAATTCCCATCCTAGATATTTCCGTTATGATATATCAATGAGTCTGACTTTTTCTTAGAATGGAGTTTGAGGAAAAGATCTTGTTCTGCATATTTGAAATATAGTCATGCTTGGTTTTTAGGAGCTAGTTTAAGCTTTCAGACAAAGACTAAAAATATGTCTTAAATTTGGTCTCTCAAAATTTGCCATTCATCTGTGTTCAGTAGAAATTTTTTAAAGTATGCATGATAACTGAAAAATAGATTGATTAAAAAAAAAGATTCTTGCTAAGTAATAGAGATTTCTAAACAGGAGTTGGAAGGCAACTGTAATAGGGGAGAGGTGTGGGCCTGTGTGGTAGGGAAGGAAAAAAGGAAAAAAGACCAGAGAGGGATAGGAGCAGAAAGGGGGAATGGCAAAGTTTAGTAGAGAGGAGCTGATTGTGGAAGACGATGCTCAAGTACAGCAATGAAGGGGACATGCAGGCACCAAATTTGGCATAGGCAGGAGATAGCAAATATCTAATAGAACCCAGGAAGTAGACGGACCAAGCATGAGATTGTGGGAATAGCAATAAAAAAGAAAAACAGGAATGAGCTCTGAGAATAGAAAGGTAGAGTCAGAAGAAAGACAGATGCCAGCAATAAGGAGGGTGGCAGTCTATCACATCAGACAAAATTCCCTCCAGACCTTCAGCTGAAAAATATGATTCCTGCATTCAATGATCTCTTTTAATTCTAAAAAATATCTGTGACACTGACTTACAAGTCTGAGTGCCTCCATCCTTCTGTAATGCTAAGCTAATGGAGATGTTAACAGCCACCTTACTGCTATATTTTACTCAATTAGTTCATATGATAAGGGAACTGAAACTCTTGTAAAGAACTCAAGCCTCTTGATGACTTCAGGGGGAGACTACTATTTTTCTATGCTATGATTTTTTCCTCTATTTTTATAGATGATACATTTGTGAATATTAAAGTTACAAAGCAATCAAAAAGTAAGGAAAACCAGAATTAAAGGTTGCCTGTCCTATAGGAAAAAATAGCTTCTAATGGTATTATTATGCCACATTCCATGATGTTTATCTGCCTGGGGGCTGAATTATATTTGCAGGTGCAACCTTTATTCTCACATTTCCTAGACATCTAAATGATTCATTTTTCAGCTCTTGTATTCTTTTAACTACATACCTATATCGACATACCCTTAACATGCACATATAAAAAACGTAGTTAATTCAGCTTTAGGCTATTTCCCATTTCCCATTACAATTACTCATCAGTACACTGAATTGTTAAGGTTTAGAATATTATTATAATCAGAAAAGTAGCACTAGCACATCCTGAATATAGGTAGATAGTTTTACATTCATGGCTTATCAGAACATTTCACAAGGACACTTAAAAATTGTTCCATATTATCAGAAAGTTTCTATTTTTTTCTAAATGTTAAGTTTCTTCAATGTATGGTTTTGTTTTGTTTTTATTTATAAATGGTTTATTAATTTGTTACAGATGATATTAGTTGCCATAGTTCAAGAATGGCATATATAAATGTCTTCTGTGGGACAAAAATATGTCTTAAAACGTTGCTGGTATTTTTAATCACAATGACAGTAAACACTGTTTGCATGGCAGCTAATGAACAAAGAAATAAGGCAATTAAGTACAATAATTTTCTGTGACTACACTTTTTTTTTTAATTGTAAAGTCTATATTCATTTAGAGCTTTTTACCTTGTTCTTAGGAAAATGTTATAGTTTAGAAGGAAAAGACTTTAAAAATATCTTGTTCTCCATGCAGGTGATAAAGCTGAGAAAGTTTGTATCACTTGCACTTGACAATCTTAAAACTGAATCAGCTATTTTTTCCATAAAATATTATTTCTTATCTAAAACATGACTTTATGCGATGCATCTAATTTCCTGAGCAAATTAAAATCTTTTAATTCATACTAACTGTGAAGATTTGAGGGGAAAAGTTTACCTCAGAGAGAAATAGATGTCTTTTCTAACATAAAGGAGAATGTTGCAAATATAAAACATGTATAGTAGCATAATACTGGCAGCTGCTGAAACATATGTGGTTGTAAATTGTATATGACCTTGCTTGAAGACTTATTTGGGTCTTCATCAATAATGACTAATTATCTGAAAAAGTTCTCACATCAGATGAACATATTTTATAAAATAAAAAGAACAAATGTCAGTCTAAAGATGTTTTTAATGCAGTTTACTATGACACAGTTAGATGCAAATGAAGGAAAACCTGTTTTCCCTGGGATTTCCTCCCCACTCAAGGTATCAGAGCTTATGCTACTCTGTTGCTATTTAACAAGGAGAGATATCCAATTGTGAATGTATTTATGCTGTTTACACTTTTGTTCTTCAAGAAACCACACAAAATATAATCCGCATTTCTTGAACCCAGTACATTTTTTTCTTTCACTAGCTTACTTGTTTCTCAAATAGCAAGAAAGTAGGTATCACAAGGGAAAACTTTCCTGCTTCAGATGGACTTCCAGAGCTTTGAGACAGAGGAACATGTATGTAGGTTTTTCATTCTGGGAAGTCTATTATATATTAAATTTGCCAGGCAACTGTAAAACTCTGATAACTGTAACACAGGGTGTTGCAGAGGTACACAAAGTCGAATTAGGCAGACGATATAACCCAAACTAAAATTTATTCCAACCAAAAGTGCTTTGATACTCCAACAAACATTCATTAATCACAGGTTTAGGATGTCAGGCGGGAACTATTACTACCCAACTGACCTAAGAATTCTTGAGGTTTATCCAAAATGTGCAGTCACTCACCTAAGAAGATGAGGGCTCTCAGCCTCGAGGAGTTACCTTAGGCGGCGTCCCGACCCAAGGGGAGAGTCCCTGACTGCAGACCTGCTGCTCCGAGGAGGACCGGCTCCATAGGCCCCCTGGCCGGGCTCCGTTTATACCCCAGTTGAATCTGACCTGTGGTCATAGATGGTCATGTCTGTTGCCTACTGGCCGAGGGCTCCGTCTGTCGGCAACAAGGCAGCGAGGGCGCAAAAGTAAGGGCACGAAAAGCAGCAGCGGCTGCTCTGCTTCAACAGTCAGAAAGCCCCCATCTCTGTAAGGGCGGGTGCACTTGCCACACAGGGTTTTAAATTTTTCACTAATTTCAGCTAATTTATTCCTAATCTTAATTTACTCTTTTATTCATATGATCTTATAACATGTGCACCGTAAAAGTTATACATATTTTACTAGTCATAGCTTTATTATTAAAATGATGCTTACGAGATCCTCATCTGAGGACCTAGTTCAGGTTCTGTTTAGGAGGAATGTATACAACTTCTTAAATGGTGTAGTGACCGAAGGAACAGGAGTAAAGGGAGAGGGAAGAATGACAGGAGAGGAATGATTTCTACTTATTTTTGGGAAACTGAGATAACACCACTGTGCTGGTGATGTTAAAAACTCCATAGCTTACTAATATTTCCATTCACCATTACAAATTCTTATTAGATATTTGCCTACTTTGGGGAAAACTTTTCAAATTACTTGGGAAACAACATAGTATGTATATGCAAAACAGACTTATTCTTGTGCAGCTGGCCTCCATAGACTTCTCCATCACTGGCGAGAGAGGGAGCCTCATTCAAGGGCTATTCAAGAGTTTAATTTTAGATGTTCTGGATCCCTTTCTGGAACAACTGATTTCTCTCCACTAACTGTAGAGGAATTTTAAGGCACCAAACCTCTCTAGTCATTTTCTGTGAATACTCCTCTTGTCTCCTCAAGATACAAGTAAGGACATAAGGCTAGATCTGAAAAGGATTTCAACATTTCAGTACTAACCATTGTAGTGCTCAAATATCAGTCATCTTTCTAAGAACCACAGTATCAAGGCTGGCACTTGGATTGGTCATAAAATTATTTATAAAGTTTTTCTGATGGTTAACATGAGCCCTCTAACTTGACTCTATTAATGTACTTTGCCTGTTGAAAATTATACAGCTCCAGCCCAATCAGCTTGGCTAGGTAAAAAACTGGCTGGATGGCCAAACCCAGAGAGTGGAGTTAAATCCAGTTGGTGGCTGGTCACTAGCGGTGTTCCCCAGGGCTCAGTTCTGGGGCCGGTTTTGTTCGACGTCTTCATCAATGATCTGGATGAGGGGATTGAGTGCACCCTCAGCAAGTTTGCAGATGANTGTACTCGGCACTGGTGAGGCTGCACCTCGAATACTGTGTTCAGTTTTGGGCCCCTCACTACAAGAAGGACACTGAGGTGCTGGAGCGTGTCCAGAGAAGGGCAACGAAGCTGGTGAAGGGTCTAGAAAACAAGTCTTATGAGGAGCAGCTGAGAGAACTGGGGCTGTTTAGTTTGGAGAAGAGGAGGCTGAGGGGAGACCTTATCGCTCTTTATAACTACCTGCAAGGAGGTTGTAGTGAAGCAGGTGTTCGACGCTTCTCCGAAGTAACTAGTGATAGGGTGAGAGGAAATGGCCTCAAGTGGTGTCAGGGGAAGTTTAGATTGGATCTTAGGAAAAAATTCTTTACCAAAAGAGTGGTTAGGCATTGGAACAGGCTGCCCAGAGCAGTGGTTGAGTCACCATCCCTGGCGATACTGAAAAAACGTGTAGACGTGGCACTCCAGGGCCTGGTTTAGGAGGCATGGTGATGTTGGGTTGACAGTTGGATTTGATGATCTTAGAGGTCTTTTCCAACTTTAATGATTCTATGATTCTATGATCTTTGTGTAGAACTTTCATAAGAATGCAATCTTCTTGGAAAGTCTATAAAAGGTGAGACATAAAGTTGTGTTTATATGAACCGGAACTAGTTCATAGCTAATTCACTGAGGAATCCATCCAACCTCATGTCTGTATGCCTTGTCAACAGGCAGATTTATTACTAATGCTATATATGTATATTTTATTTTTGAGACTTTTTTTTAATGTAGAACCCATGCCATGAAAACAAATGTTTGTTGATAAGTGACATTTCATTCTTCAAGTGGTGCTAAGGTATGCTAGCAAACAAGCAACCCAACGTTAAGCTAATGGGATTAGTTTAATGGCATGAGAAACAGCTCAACATTAGAGGCAAAAAAAAAAAAGAAAAGTAGCGGGGTAACTCTGAACTAAGACTAAATTAATAGTGCAAGAACAGGAGAAAATAATGGACATTAAAGATATTGAAAGGGAGGTATTGGGACTTCCTTTTGTCTGAAGGGCATCAAAAGATAGTGAAAAGATAATGCTGTCTTATTGGAGCTTCTGACAATGGCCAAAAGAACCAATTCTGGAGCTTTTCCAGATATCTGATGGGCAGCTGTGCACTAGATCACTGCCACCTGGAGCAGGGCAATAAACTTCTGCTGCTGACCACACCAAGTGATTCTACTACAGATTCTTGGAGTGGTTTCAAGCAAGCTGAAACAGGGAGCCTTAACAAAAAGAAGTAAAATCATAGAATAAAGATGACGAGGATAGAATATCTAGAGATAACGGAGATGGAAGTGTTTAGAAGACTGACAAGTCAGGTTAATTTTAAACTTTTAAACAAAACTTCACTGAATTCATTCCTTAACACTTCATATCTATAGCTATTTCTTCCTTATCCTTACATATTCTCTTTGCACACACAACTTCAACAGTGATATATAACGTATTCAGTAGGATGGTCTGCGTATTTGCAGTAACTTGTGATTATCTTGCTTGTAATTAATCTTACAAGTTTTCTTACTTTTTTTCTCTGTTCACATGTTTTTCCATGACTCCTGCATGCAACTACACATGTCTTTCTTAGTCCCCTTTGGTGGGAACATTTCTCATATTTTTATGTAAAATGCTTATATGTTGAATTTAGCTATACTGCTACAGTGTTTCATGATATTTGTTTACTGTTGCCAATTGTATTCTTTTAGTATGCTTATAGTAGGGCTCAAGATAGAGTAATATTAATTATGTCCTAATTAGTATATTATTAGTTTATGGTTCACTACTTCGGCTACAAGCCCTTGCAAAACTCTTTGACTGTGTTTGCCAATGCTTTGGGTTCTGTGATGGCTTTTTAAGTGTAGGCATGATGCCATATTCAGGTTAGTTTTCAGTACATGTCATGCTTTATCTAATATGGGCTTCTCAAAACCCTGTCCATAAGTAGAATAAGACTGTGTAGTCTTATCCCTCTGATCCACAAAGGTAGTTTACCAACATCTGAAATGTCTTCACAGTTAAGTGTTAGTTTGAACTCAACAATCCAAGACAGTGGAGATACTGTTTCCAGTCTTGTGTTTTTCCTTGAATCTTGGACACTATCTTATACTCTGGATTCATGATGTAGTGTGAAAATAGATTACACCTATGAACTCATTTTCTTGTGATGCTAATAAAACTCAGTTTCTTTTCTCTTCTCAAAAGAAAGAGCCTAGACTCAACCCACAAGGACTATTTTTTTTCAGGTCACTAAATTTCTGTTGTCACAAGTTTTGGAGTTTTCTTGTCATGTTTACCCTGAAAAAGAAATTCTTTTTACTTTCTGTGATCTTTTGCTCTAACTAAATTCCCATAAAATATTATTTTTCTTCCCCTTATTTCCTCATTCTTCTTTTATTTATTTCTACTTTTCAATTCCAATAACTGGGTCCATTTCTATTCAAGGTTTGGGGGAAGGGAATGTTGGTTTTGAGGGGGGGTTGTTCTGTTTTGGTTTAGTTGTTTGTTTTTCCATGCTGCATGGGGTTCATAGCCTCTTTTAAACACACAGATAATCTGCAAACTAGATAATCCACGCAAAAATTCTTGGAAACTGACTGCAATATTTTTTCCTCTAAGAATACTCAAACACATACAATACGATGCCCTCCAGACAGGGAGAAAGGAACTAAGAAAGAATTTCTGGTGAGGAGCCTAGGCAGTTTCCAAATCCAGCTGGCACAGGCAGCAGGTAGTTCCTCAGATTTCTAGGCAGTCAGATTTACTTTTCTATAGTTTGACAACAACTTTCTGCTCATTGCTAATTTTGTTTATCTTCCTTTGCAGTCTTTTGTTATAACACTATGGTGGTTTAACCCCAGCCAGCAACTAAGCACCACACAGCTGCTCAGCTCATTCCCCCCGGTGGGATGGGGGACAGAATCGGAATGATAAAAAAGTGAGGAAACTTGTGGGTTGAGATAAAAACAGTTTAATAGGTAAAGCAAAAGCTGTGCACGCAAGCGAAGCAAAACAAGGAATTCATTCACTACTTCCCATCGGCAGACAGGTGTTCAGCCATCTCCAGGAAAGCAGGGCTCCATCACGCATAACAGTTACTTGGGAAGACAAAACGCCACCTCTCCTAACGTCCCCCCTTCCTTCTTCTTCCCCCAGCTTTATATGCTGAGCATGACTTCATATGGTATGGGATATCCCTTTGGTCAGTTGGGGTCAGCTGTCCCAGCTGTGTCCCCTCCCAGCTTCTTGTGCACCTGGCAGAGCATGGGAAGCTGAACAAGTCCTTTACTGTGTAAGTGCTACTGCAACAAGTAAAACATCTCCACATTATCAACACTGTTTTTAGCACAAATCCAAAACATAGTCCCATACTAGCTACCACGAAAAAAATTAACTCTATCCCAGCCAAAACCAGCACAAACACTTATGAGACAAACGATTTATTTAATTTTTCCCCTTCAATTTCCTTTCTCCCTTATTTTTTCTTTCAAATGAGCTCACCCTACTTAATCTCCAGTCTTCACATCTATAATGTCATTCATGAAAGTTAGATATTGATAATACCTTTCCTCCCAGTTCATCTGTCCACTACAGCATACACATGATCAGTTGCTCAGTTATAAGGCTCCCAGTTCCGTCACTTCACCTTTGGAAACTCTCTGACAGGTCTAATCCAACTCATCCACAGAAATTCCCCCCTCCCTCCTACGCAACTAGCTTTGCTTCAGTGATTCCTTTCATGTACAGATCTGGAACATGTGCCAGTTTGAGTTCAGCCTTCCTGGAAACATTCTGATAAACTGGAAAGATTTCAGATGAGAGCAATAAAAAGATCAAAGTATTGTAAGGGGTGATTTACAAGGAAAGATTAAAAAAAGATAAATATCTACTGATTGACTAACTGATCACTAAGTCAAGTTATGATAGGCCTATAAATATTTGAAGGCCGGGATAGAGAAAAAATGTACCTGTAGCACATTTCTGTATGTGCACATTGTCAACAAACCTTTTAAATTCTCTTCAAAACCAATGATATATCTTACCGTGATCTTCAGTCCATTGTTTAAGCCTCTTTTCTGTCTATATGGTTTTGTGAAGATTTAAAATTCCTGCTTAAAATCTCAGCCACCGCTCTCCCCTCATACACTGGTAGTTCTTATTTCTCCCCAGTTGACCTTTTGTTCTTCCTAGGCTTTTAAAAGTGACTTATAAAACCTCTCATAAGACCATTAATGTATTTTACTCTCCCAACAACATGCAATTACTTTTGTTTAACATTAGCTCTTCCGGAGACATTTGTTCAAACTTTTATTAGAACAGAATATAATTATTTTTTATTTCTTCCCTGAGAATCTTTGGGCATTTTTGCACTGTATTGTGGGTAGTAATGTACTCATTGGAGCTGTAACGAAAGCTCGGGTCTCACCTTAGCGGGTGAGTGCCATGAAAAACAGACTGTAGAATCAGACTTATATTCTCACCCCATTAAGTGCTTCCTACAAGATGGAACACTTTCAGAGGATGGAGAGAGCAGTCATATGTGAAATATGTCTCTCAGAGAAGAGAACTGAATCTGGGATACTGAAATCCTGGGCTAAGAACTCTAGCCACTGAACTAAAACATGAAGGAGGTAGAAAACTGAATATATATGTATTTTGTTAAGGACTGTTAAGGGGTCTTGAGCCTTTACTGTTGAAGTCTAGAGACCCTAAACATCTTCAAAGTTATGTGACTGTTGAACAGATATTTAAGGATCTAAATTTTGGTTTACTAGCACATGTAGCAACAGTTTATGTCATATAAAGTCACATAACTACTTTTATAAATCCCAATCTTAATTACTCATGCTCTGAGTTCTGCATAGTAAGGAGATACTATCTGCATCCATTATTTTATTGTTACATTGTATTGTTTTGGTAAAAACCATGTACCTTCCCTATTCACAAACAATCCATGCTACCCTTCTTTGTGAGGGATTATTCCAAAACTAACAGTCCAAGAACTTTTCCAAATGTAGAACAATCCATACAACAGGAACTGGTGTTCAGTCTCCTAATTTGGTGAAGGAAAACTCAGAAGATATTGATTTATGTAGGTTTATATTTCTATTTAATCAGTCCAATAATATATGTTGCTCAGAGCAGGAGGAATCTGGCCACTGCTGTATGAGATAATAAAAAATGTTTTTTCAAATACATTAACAGCAAAAAGAGAGCCAGGGAGAATCTCCATCCTCTGGTGGATGCAGGGGGGAACATTGTCACCAAGGACGATGAAAAGGCTGAGGTACTTAATGCCTTCTTTGCCTCAGTCTTTAATAGTCAGATCAGTTATCCCCAGGGTATTCAGCCCCCTGAGGTGGAAGACAGGGACCAAGTGCAGAATAAACCCCCCACAGTCCAGGAGGAAGCAGTCAACGACCTGCTGCACCACCTGGATGCTCACAAGTCTATGGGGCCAGATGGGATCCACCCGAGAGTGCTGAGGGAGCTGGCGGAGGAGCTTGCCAAGCCA
>WAAD01007727.1:26073-37928 GCA_013389945.1 Fregata magnificens
ACAAGTCTTATGAGGAGCAGCTGAGAGAACTGGGGCTGTTTAGTTTGGAGAAGAGGAGGCTGAGGGGAGACCTTATCGCTCTTTACAACTACCTGCAAGGAGGTTGTAGTGAAGCAGGTGTTGGACTCTTCTCCCAAGAAACTAGCGATAGGATGAGAGGAAATGGCCTCAAGTTGCATCAGGGGAGGTTTAGATTGGATCTTAGGAAGAATTTCTTTACCAAAAGAGTGGTTAAGCATTGGAATAGGCTGCCCAGAGAGGTGGTGGAGTCGTCAACCCTGGAGGCCTTCAAAAAGGGTGTTGACGTGGCACTCCAGGGCCTAGTTTAGGAGTCATGGTGGTGTTAGTTGACGGTTGGACTTGATGATCTTAGAGGTCTTTTCCAACCTTAATGATTCTATGATTCTATGAATGAGACTCTGTCTCCCTGAGTTAAGCCCTATGGTCTACAGAAAAATATAAACCTTTGTAATTACTCCATTATGTCTGACTGCATTGAAGTACATAAAAATTAACACTGAAGTTGCCAAAGCTATTCACAGTGAAACAGTTCTCCATCGGTGACAGCTGAATATACTTGATTTTGGTGGCAGTATGAGATGCAGAACTGTAAGGTGATAGGAACTTGATTTATTTTGTGAACTAGGACAGTTTTTATTAGGAAAATTTGTGAACAGTGATTTTTCACAATATATTTCTCCACGTTAAAGCAAATAACCTGTGCTATGTCTATAAGAAAGTTACAAAATGTCAGCAAAACAGCTTTTGTGTTGTCTTTCCCTCTCAATAGTCAGAGGTTCTACAGTTCTATAGTTCTACAATAGATAGATGATGGACCACAGAGATGGTTTTGGACCACATCAGTTCTAGATTTGGGAATCTTGGCTCCTGGACCAGATTGGTTCCAGATCTGGGAATCTTCTCCCAAGGTTATCCTTTGAGGGTCACCTTTTGTTCTATTCCCTTGTACATATTCTCCTGCTCTGTAGTCATACTTTTCACTTTACTGCTCACATCCCCTGATAACTTTTGCTTGAAGATAGCCATGGAGAAATTTCATCCAAAATTTAATCCAAAATCTATCTTTGACAATTATGGATTGTTCCTTCACTTTCAGTAAGGCACCATGCACAAGCATGAAGTATTGGTTAATTATAGCTATCTTTCAGTCTCAATAATTGTTCTATTGTCTTCTCATACTTGGGTTGCTCCTCTGTTTTTTCTCTCCTGGATCCCTTGAAGATCTCTGGTTGTGATAAAGCTATCAAGCTTTACTTATCAAGCTAATAAAGCTCATCTGACTACTTCTCTAGAGTGGATCTGTGTTCTTCCCACCAGCTTTAGACACCTTAAGTCCAAGTGTCATCATCTTAAGCTTCCTGTATGGAGACAGAAGACTCTAATAAGTCATTAAGGTTATAGGTGGTCTGTGTCACCTATTGGTAACACTGGAGTGTTTAACTGACAAGAAACACAGAATCACAGAATGGCTGAGGTTGAAAGGAACCTATGAAGGTCATCTGGTCCAACCAGGTTGCTCAAGCAGGGACACCTAGAGCCGGTTGCCCAGGACCACATCCGGACAACTTTTAAATATCTCCATGGAATGAGACTGCACAACCTCCCTGGGCAACCTGGGCCAGTGCTCACAGTGAAAAAGTGTTTCCTGATGTTCAGATGGAACCTCCTGTGTTTCAGTTTGTGCTCATTATCTCTGGTCCTGTCACTGGGGATCAGTGAAAAGAGCCTGGCTCCATCCTCTTTGTGCTCTCCCTTCAGGTATTTAAATATATTAAAAAGATTTCACCCCATCCCCACCCCAAGCCTTCTGTTCTCCAGGCTAAACAGTCCCAACTCTTTCAGCCTTTCCCCATAGACGGGATGCTCCAGACTCTTAATAATCTTTATGACACTTTGTTGGATTCTCTCCAGTATGTCAATGTCTCTCTCCAGAACTGGACACTGTACTCCACGTATGACCTCATCAGGGCTGAGTAGAGGGGAAAAGTAGAAGGGACTTAAAAACCACCATGCTTCTTTTGGAGCTAACTGAACAGCCTGAAGTTACTGTGGAATGAATTTTAGCTTGGGATCCTAAATACCTTGCTGTCTCCATTCCTACTGCTGTTAAATACTGTACTGAATATAGATCTTTGATGCCTAATATTTTTCTGAAGCAGAATTCAGATGCTAAACTAAGAAAATCAACCTGAAAGTTTTCACTTTTGCTTCAAAAGTCAAAAAGGCATGTGGAAGCTAATATTTTCACCTGTTAAATTCTTCAGGTGTCTAGAAAATGACTTACTAGAATGATCAAAATTGCTCCTGCCTTGTCAGAAAATAAAAAAATGAGCACAGATTCACCAGTTCTGTGGCACAATTTGTCTCATCCAGAAATAAATGATTAAACTACATGAGATGAACAATGTCACAACAATACCTGTATCCATAGCCTGAAAGAACTGAGAAGGGAGTCAAGGTTAATTAACTCATATGTATATGGTTATTTCATAGACATCTCAAATTTTTTTTGTGATTTATTCTGCCCTACAAGACTTGTGACTTAACAAGAGCTTGGGTTTTAATCTAGCAGAGTTTAGAATGGTAATGATAATATTTATGTAAATGCTACTACATATTATATAGTTTTAGAAGGTTTACCACACCTGTTGAGTAGCATGGTGTTAATTGAATCTCTTTAATTTCTGTCTGTGAAGTTGATTATTTTGTGAAATTACATGCAAACCTGACATTTGTGCTGATCATCTCTTCTAAGGACATTATTTATGTCGATACTTTGAATGAATAGTGATCTCCTCTGCAGCATGATGGGTCTAGAGGCTTATTTGTACTTCTCAGTAATGACAGGATGAAGCATGATGAGTTCATTAATTGCAGATTTATTCAACCTGTTGCTACTGACAAGAAATATATTAAACCCTCTATTATAACGCTTCCATTTTCTCATCTCATAGATACTGTCTTGTATACTATGACCATCTAATTTACTTTCACTGGTACTTTTTGCTGATAACTTTTGCTGCTCCAGTCTACCATTGTTAGTTTGTTTGTTTCTGAAAATAATGGTAAATATACAAAAAGATTTAGACTGAGCAGCACTACAGAAGATGAAGAAAAATTTGAGAGAAGTTCCACAGAGACCTTGCAGAGATGAGGTCCTGAACCCCTAACTGAGTGTAAAAGGGGAAAACCAGATTAAACATCAGATAGAAATTCCTGAGATGGACGAAGATTATGACTTCTGTCAACAGGGATAAAACCTTCTTCTCCCACAGATATTCAGCTCGACAGGTTCTGTGACCTGGTAGCAAAGGAGGGGGAAGAAGCTATGTCTGAGCAGGCATAAGAGTCAGATGAGAACTGGTAATTGAAATTAGTTGGAGAAAACCCTATCTGCCAACCTGACTTTCATCTCTAGAGGTTTGCTGCTTTTCTCAGGTGCTTAGAATGGAGATGTTGCAGAGAAGCTGCTAAGGCTCATCTGGCCTTCATATTATCAGCCACTGTAGCTTATCCATGTAGGCACCAATAATAATGCCTGGAGAGACTTCTCGTGTAACCAAAGTAACTATTTAGTTCTGGGAATAAAAGTGAAGGAGGGCATGGTGGTCCAGGTGGATTCTTCTCCATCTTGCTGGTGAAAGGGAAAGACCTGGGGAGGAGCAGATGGATCCTACAGGTCAATGCCTGGCTGCACAGCTTGTTGTCAATAGGGATTTAGTGCTTGTGATCCTGGGACCCTCTCTGAGGATGAAGGAGTGCTGTGGAGAGACAGGTTCCACCTGATCCATACTCCTGAAACAGCAGTTCAAATTATGGAGCTCTTCTGTGGAATTGACAAGCAACTGGTTGACAGTTTGTGGATCTCAGAATCAGAGGAGAGGTAAGTAAAAGTGACATCATGGTGGGCATTTTTTACAGACCACTTGATTAGAGTATGGAAGTGTACTAAGTCTTTAAAGAGCCTAATGAAATCTTGCCCATGCATGTAGGGGTAATGTTAGAGAAAACAAAGCTCACTTACAGCTAAAATATCCAGGAATGATAAGAGGAATTTATACCGCTCCATTATTTAGTAAAGGGCCAAACAAGGAAAATGTCAGCAAGCTACTGAGTGGGAGGCTGATCTAGTGGCAGCAGACTCAGGTAAGGCTAAGCTATTAGTTTCTTTGCTTTTTTTTTTTTTTTTTTCCACCAACAAGTTCTCCCAGGCCTCTGTGCTTAATGGCAGGGATCAAAGTGGACAAGACTACCAGCAATGGATGAGGATCAAGTAAGGGATTATTATAAAGAACCTGACTGATAAAAGTCCATCAGACCCCTTGGGCTGTATTTAAGGATGCTAAGAGAGCTGGCTGATATCATGGCAGAGCTGCTTTTAAATATCTTCAAAAGATAATGGAGATCTGGGTAAAGGTAAATGATGCACCTACCTTCAAGAAAGGTCAAAAACCTGATCTGGGGAGCTACAGGCCAGTCAGGCTCACTTTTGTCCTTGGGAAAATTGTGGAATTAGTCCTCCTGGAGCATATTTTCTGCAGCTGGGAAGGAGTAATTCCTTGCAAAGCTACAGGCTGGGACTGACAAGCTGGGAAGCAGCTCTGTGGAAAGGTCCTGGGGGTCTTGGTAGACAGCAAGCTGAACACAAGCCAGCAGTGTGCCCTTACAGCAGCAAGGGCCAAGAGCACCCTGGGCTGTATGAAAAGGAACATGGCCAGTAGATCCAGAACCCTCTACTCAACACTCATTATACTACATAAAGACACCAGGTTCATTTCTTGGCCCCTCAATATAAGACTCAGATGAACTGTAGAGAGTTCATCAGAGGGCCACCAGGTAGTCAGGGCTGGAGCATTTGCTCCAGAATTATTCCGAATTTTTTTTCTCTGTGCTTGCTTGTAGTTTTACATACAGTTTATATTCATTGCACTGATGTACCAGACATTTATTGCAACAGTAAATTTCACAGGGGATGACAGTTTGGAAACTACTTTTTGGGTAATTTGTATTTTGTGACCATACTGAAGAACATTTAAGAAAAAAATACTATACCATTAAGACTAAGAGACCTCAGTTACAAATCCTATCAGTAGTACACACAAAGCTCCACAAAATAACTGCTAACCAACTTTCAACAAATGTTCTCTTTAGAGTTGCTTTTAAAATCACTTTGTAAACTAATCTCAGATTATGTAGGAATTAATTAAGCAAGATCTGCTTTGTAGAAACACCATGTAAAAGGCAGTATGTTGTTTCCAAGAGAGCTGATTAAGACCAAGGCTGCTTTCCCTATCATCACAGTTATTGCAAGAAAGGTAACAATATTAATATGTTGGGGCCTCTTCTGGGAATTCAAGTGTGAATTTTACCCTGCTGAAGCTTATTGACAGCATGGAGTCTGTTCATTCTGATGTCACCGTAATATATAGTTTCTTCTCTCCTTCCCTCCCTTCCTCAACTCCCCCTTCCCCTTCTCAACTCTTCCCCTCACCTCTCCCACTGTGTGATATCTGTTTTTCAGGGGAAAAAAGAAAAGAAGCAAATTTGAAAGGAGTATATCAGACAAACATGATGGCAAAGATTCCTGCCACAGTCAACTGAATATTTTATTTTCATTGATTAACAGCCTTAGTTGCTTCCTACCCTGCAGTTAGACATGTGACATCTTAATATAGAAACAGCACAGGTATATAACTGAAGCCCCAAAGAATGAATCCCAACCAGATAGATGGAGGGGCAAAGAAAACCATGCTGTTAAACAATTACTTAGTATTTCTCTGAGCACAAAATACAGCACTTAAAAAACAGCAGTGATAATAAAAAATGGATAACAAATGATCAAATCACAATCTTTAAATCCAATATGATTACTCTATTTCCGAAAGTTGAAAACCTGAATTCTTTAGAACTACTGATACAGTTCTCTGACATGAGCCCTTTTTAGAAGACCTGCCGGTTACTGAAAGCTTAGCAACCTAGTTTTCTTATCCAGCCATGTGGAAGCCCTTAGAGTAATGTGCTTTTTTCTGCATTTCAATCTTCCTCCAAGAACAATTTGCCTAACATAGCCATACAGTTTCATCTAAGGTGTCTGATGGCATGTGAGATATCCACATGGGACTAGCAGAAACAACGCAGAGTACATTTGTGTTCTTCTAGAAAGGCAACTGATGGTCATGTGGGAATCTGATACAGGAACAAAGAGTAGTTATCCACCATTATTTCGTAATGTTTGGATCTTTCTGTTAACAGATGCCTTCAGATTTTCAGATAAAATATGCACACAGAACTAAACATGTAAATGTATTTATATATTATCTATGTATTTCTTAATATATTGCCTGTGTGCCTCTCACATCTACAAAATGAAAAACCTTTATTTTGCCAAACACAGAGTTTAAGAAATTGATACAAAAATAAGCAATATTTAAGAGACGGGAAATAAAAAAGGAATAAAATATTTCATGAGTAACTTAGCTTTCAAAAAAATGGTGCTAGGGGACATTACTGCAGGAAGAGTTACATTCTATGTCAGATTCTGTAACTGTGAAAATGCATAATACTCTGATTGTGGTTGTTCAGAGCTGACTGTATGCAACGTACCACAGAGACCTGATTTTTAAATGTTCTTTAAAGAGCTGTGTCACAGGGATTCACATGAACCTTATGAGCGCAACGAGGCAATTTTATAATGGCCCTACATACACAGCAGTTGTAATACATGATCACAAGAATTTAAAATGACTGCATTTACTCTATGGTATACTTCAACTTATTTGTTCCAGTTAAAATTAATGTGAGGACATTCTAAGTTTAAAAAAAATGTGGAAAATTAAAAGGACATAGGCTTTCAATACGATCTTGCTCTAGCCAAAAGTAATAGCTCTAAATTTTGTTGACCTGTATGGCACAAATTAGGATTGATGACACCTAGACCCAAACCCAACAGAAAATAAATTTCCACTAAGTTTTCAGAAGATAGTATGTTTGTAAATTTAACTAGTTGGGAGATTAAGGTTTGATTTGACAAAAAATAGATATACTTTCTATGTATCTTGATAACTGGTTTCTGATGGAAATCCCTAAATCTTAGAAAAAATACTTCTCCAAGGCCAGAAAGGTCTCCAAGACCTTCTTTGAGGTAAACCTAGCCCCCAGCCATTTCTAGAGCTGGAGATCCCAAACTTACTAAACCTAATAGATCTGATCAAAACCATATAAACTTTTGCATACATTTTTCAGATGTATGATCTTCCTTAACTCTTGTTAATTAGTGTTGATTTTCTAGATGCCATGTGAGGCCTGTCTGAACTTTAGGTATACCTACTACTAGGTTAATTATCAACGGCTTCCCCTTGACCAAGAATCAAGTAACAATAAATGATAATAAAGTAGGAAAGTATATAACTGATATACATCTATCACTTAGGGAATTATAGATCACTGCAATGTGTTTACAAGACTGATAAATCAAGCCAGTTTCAACTTCTAAAACAAAACTTTACTAGACCTTCATTAGCACAATTTATGTTAACAGTTACTTCTTACAGGTCATGTTTCCTACACCATGTCACTACTTACTCAAAGTGGTGAATCTTTAAGATTTTTAACTTACACTAGTTGTGAGTGTACAATATCATGGAGCTAATGCCCTAAAGTTAGCATCAACAATCGTGGACCTTGGTTGTTGTTAGTTGTTGAAGTGACCAGGCCCGAGACCTCTTGGTGCAAGGGAGCTGGAGCCAAAGTCAGCGTCTTCTTTCTTCTTTCTTCCCCTACCCCAAACTCAAGATTTCATTTTATAAGATGTTTGAAACTCTACAGTTCCTGGCCTTTGGATCTGTCCCTGGACTATGCACTGTGCAGTGGTGTTACTTTCCCAGGCCAACAGGTGCCACAGCCTGCTACTACAATTTCTTTGCTACTTCTTTTCTTACAGCAAAAGTAATCTTTTCCCAGTTCTTGAGTTTCTGCTTCTTCAGTGACCAATAAATATTCATCAGTGCTTTGTTTATGATTCCAGGGCCTCTGTTTTCAACCTGTGCCCATGTTTTCAAGGCCCATACTTAGCTGCATGGCATAACTTCTATGACATAGCAGTCATATGTGCTAAAGAGTGGGCGAGGACTATTTTTTAGCACAGGGCTATTGAGCCTGTAAATGCTTATCCGGTTATGCTTTATTGGTGTGCTTATGCTTGGGTTCAAGCTAATATTAAAGTCTTCTTAGTGTGCTTGAACTTCTGTGTGTGCAACAGGACTCTACTTTGGCTATAGTCCAAATGATAACAAGTAGGGTGTCCCACCCATAGAGATCAAGCAGTTTTCAAGAAACCTCAAAAAGTTTTTAAAACATACTTTGGCGATATTCCTAACTAGAACCTCTCCATTATCTGTGAAGACAGAATTTATTTGTTTGTAATTTATCTGTGACAACATCTGGGGCTTCCAAACACAGACGTTGAATAAACGACCTGTTCTAAGGCCTCTTAAGTGTAGAATGCTGAATGCTGAAGACCATCTACTGTCTTATCATCTCACCATGTTGGTAAAACTTTCATAATTACACACTTTTTTGACACTTGGCAACAGGTTAGATATCAAAACTCACTATCAGTTATCAGTGAATGCAAACAGTTCTGAGTGCTATATCAGGGTGTCACAAAGATGTTTGAGAAGAAAGATGTTGCTGAAAATTGGTTCAAAACCCCCTTTCAGTCAATTAGGGCAAGCAATTTTAATTACAATATTAAGCACAGGTGGAAAGTATGGCTATGCATAAAAAGGATGTTACATTTTTTGAGTCCTCTGAGATTCATATATTCAGTTGGTTGGAACAATTGTACTATTCATATTTCACTTTCCTGCATCTATTGTCTTTCTTTGCTGGCACAACAGCAACTTTTTATATCATGGATGAAGAATATTTATCCTAAGCAATGTCCCAAAAATCTCTATGACCTTAAACCATTACTTTACTAGCTTAAAATAATACTCAAGGAATTCTATGTAATTTTGCATCTGACTTACAGATATATGTGTCCACTAGCACTTACCAGTGAAATATTTAGATTATCATACCTTTATCATAACTAAAGTATGATGTAGAAAAGTATACTGTTATAGAGAGAGGCTAACTTTATTTCACAAGGTATTCAGTACCCTCATTTTCCATTGGTTTCTATGGAGTTAATGGTGTGCATCTTTACTTTGTAAAACGTCATCTTATCACAAGAATTCTCTGCTTTTTGTTTATGTTTTCCTCTTATGTCAGAGTGCCAATCATTGTAGTACTTCACTTTGAATTCCCTCCACTTTGTTGTCTGAGAAGTAGATATATAGTTACTGTGAACCTCACAAAGTGAAGAACTTTTATATAAATTGCACATTACTTGTTATTTATTGGCCTTTGGAACATGTTGCGTTTGAAAAGATCTTGCCTACTAATCTTCCAAAAAGAGCAACTCATTTTGATTATTTAATTATAGACATCAGTGTCAATAGTAGATATGTAACCATATGTTAACTTTGTTGATTAAATTTTCAGTATCAGTTTGCATATGGACAGTAAGTGACACAGATAATCCTAATATATTTCTTAAAAAAAAAATTAGAATAATGAAAAATAATAGATAACTTACCATTCAGAAAGGTGATATAATTATATTTTACATTTTTCTCAATCTTATTTGCAGTAAGCTTGTACCTTAGTTTCTTGGTTGGAGTATTTAGTATTACCCTTTTATATCTGCTGTCATTCATACAGCAGAAATAGAAGTAACTCCCTTATCCTAATCAATTTGCATGAACAATCTATTTTGCATGAACAATCAGATTTACTGATTCAGTAGATAGCTCATTAGTGTTCTGTTAGAGCAAAAAGATGCTCACTGGGGATGTCAGAGACCCACAGATCTGTTCTCATATATGCACAGGAAATAAATGTTATTGAAGGAATATATATCATAAGAACTGTGCATAGTTGAATACACACAAAGGAATGATAAATCTATAATCTTGCCTCACAGCAGTTCTTTTTTCAGAATTCCATTTATTATAGAAATAGCAGAATACATTACCAACCTGTAATTACCAACACCTTCTCCTCAAAATTAACAATTTTTTAATGATTTAAATTTAGTTAACATCAATATCTCATAATGGATGTTCTCTTTGAAATTTCATTGGGAAAGTTCCTCTGTTCTTCTTTGCCTTATAGAAGCTTATGTTTCCACTGATCTCTGTTGTTTTTGACTGAATAATAGATGTACATGTTAGAAGTTTCCAGCTAGAAATTCTGTTTCTGTGTAGGCCCCATTGAAATTAGCTGCAAAAACTCCCACTGTTTTTCAGTAAGAGGAGAAATATCCTCCTCAGCGTCACACGTAGCAACAACAAGAGGGATCAAATATCAGGGATGTCTATTTTGCTAGAATTCCGAAAAGAGCAGCAAAGCCCATTTTCTCTGCCTAGGAGTTAGCTGTAGCAAAGATAATGTCAATGCATATACTTATGAGACATGCTTACTTTCTCAACACTTAGTATTTTAAGACAAAAATATTAATGACATTCAGTGAGTTTCCACATGTAAATAGTTATAAACAGAACAATTTTCACTTAAACTACACATTTAAGGAATGTCTTTACTTATTGAGCTAGTCTGCTTGAAAATACATTCTATAACGTTCCAGAAAGGAAGAATACATATGAAACATAATAGATTTCTGACTTAATCATCTCCATCAGTCCACCACCTAGCATAGAATAGGATATCCTCCAAAAATACAGACAGTAAAAATATTGGGATTCATAGGAGCTCCTACTCTGAAATATTCTTGAGCACAAATTTTGCTTTATGTAAATTTTGCTGTATATATGTATTTCCTCAGACTTTTAATTAATTAGAAGACAAAGGATAATTATATTAAAAATTATCCTTTTTATATTATTGTCTTTTACATATATCAATAGACCTAGGCAAAAGTGGTTGAGAAGTGATTAAGAATCACTTAAGAGAAGTGGTTTCTAAGTCATTGTTATGGCTTCATTTTGAAGGATAGTAGAGAAAAATAGGCATTGAAAGGATCATAGATAAAGAGTTTCCCATAACTAATTTGCTTAATTCTTCTCCAGACTAACATATCCTCTTAATTTTGTCTGGGGTGACACCAAAATTTAAAAAAAAAAAAGGCAAAATTCTAATTATTTTCACTTTTTTTTTTCCTCATGTGTCCGTANTTTTAAGGGGAAGTTGAAAGAAGACCTCAGTGGTCCAGAAGAAAAGATCAGTAGAAAATATCTTGTATTTAGAAACTGAAGAAGCTTAATCTATTTAGATCATCAAAGAAAATTTAAGGGGTGATTAGATCATAGTCTACAATTAGCTAGATAAGAAATGGAATTTTTCATAATATAAACCCCTTCAGTCTAACAGATACAGCTGTAAGTGTAAGTCATTAAAGGTGCATAAACTGAGAACTCAGAGTAGAAATAAGACAATTTTTGATTATAAGAGAAATTAATCTCATTGTTTACTACATTTAAAGTTTGGAATTGAAGTTTTCAGCTCAAATTTGGANTGAAAACAAAAATTAAAAAAAAAAAAGGCAAAATTCTAATTATTTTCACTTTTTTTTTTCCTCATGTGTCCGTATCTTAACATTCATTTAATCTTTTAACTCTTGTAAACTCATGTGAATGGATGCCATGTATTTGGACGCAACTAATGTAATATCATTCATATAAGAATAAAGAATAGCTATGAAAAAGCTCTAGAGATCCCAGCATTTAATTGTCTGAGCTTATTCTCCTATTGTGAGCTGTGACTGAAACAGG
>WAAD01007727.1:37954-58113 GCA_013389945.1 Fregata magnificens
AAAATATCTTGTATTTAGAAACTGAAGAAGCTTAATCTATTTAGATCATCAAAGAAAATTTAAGGGGTGATTAGATCATAGTCTACAATTAGCTAGATAAGAAATGGAATTTTTCATAATATAAACCCCTTCAGTCTAACAGATACAGCTGTAAGTGTAAGTCATTAAAGGTGCATAAACTGAGAACTCAGAGTAGAAATAAGACAATTTTTGATTATAAGAGAAATTAATCTCATTGTTTACTACATTTAAAGTTTGGAATTGAAGTTTTCAGCTCAAATTTGGATGTTCTAAGAGTCCTGTCACAGTTAAAACTGGAATTAACACAAGGAAATCATATGACTTATGATACATTCAGTGATTTTTGGAATCCTCTCCAGTAGATAAGTGAATCACCAAAAATGACATTATAGCACTGACAAAAACTTCTACTTTCCATTTAACAGAATATATGTGTTACTATTCAGCACTGTCTTCATAATTACTGCTTCTGATTTCTGACCACTTACTTTTAGGAATAATCAGCTGAGATCGATCTGAATTAGAAAAAAAAAAATTTCATTAAGCCTTCCCCCTTCTTCTTTCTAAAAAATATGTTTTTCCCTGTCGTTAAATAAACCCTTTAATTTGGGACAATACTTCATCTATAATGGTGCCAGACATGATCTGCCACTAATATGAAAATAAGAAATAACAAAAAAGGGGGAAAAAAAGACAAACAAAAAAAGGCCTCTGCTATACTTCAGAGAGGAAAATATAGGTAGTGCTGCACAGCTGTGTACACAGTTACACATTTATTTCAAATGTCTCACTTTTCAGTGCTGGTAACACACTGCTGTATCTGAGATGGTAACTGCCTTCCATGCCACAGAGTCTCAGTATTGCTAGTAACCTCCACAATAATAGAAATCATAAAAACAAGGATATAATGAAAAGTTATAGAAAATGTTGGTATTTTAGCAACTGCCCTGAGACATATTTGCCAAGAATTGTAGCTCCAAAGTGAATTCAGGACTGACTTGATCTGAGATAATATGCAATTGTTCTATGCCGGTATTGTAAGTCCAAAGGACCTGAGACTGTGTATTCAGAGAACAGCTTTATGTGTGCTCACTACACAATTTGACTGGAACTTCTGAATATTTAGCAGATAGATCTATGTACTATGTAGATTATCACTAAAAGTGACAGTGTCTTCCTTTTAATAAAGCTGAATGTGATCAGGACTATGATGTTCTCTTCTGAAGACTGCCAGAGAATAGTGTAAGACCCTCTTCCTTGTTTGAGTTTTCTATTAAGTCATATTCTGGCAATTGCATTTGTGCACATGTGCAAAGGCTTTCCTTCCGTTATCAAACATGATGAAAGGAAGATAGAATGGCAAAGCGATTTTAAAAAAAAAAATCTTTAGTCCTGCCTGAAGAGAATGGCTGAGGAGTGAAAAAGCGTATCCTTACATAGATTAAGACAGGATAAGAAATACATGGATTAATGACAGGACAAGAGGCAATGGGCACAACCTGAAGCACGGAAGGTTCTGGCTGAACATCAGGAAACACTTTTTCACTGTTAAGGTGACTGAGCACAGGTTGCCCAGGGAGGTTGTGGAGTCTCCCTCCTTGGAGATATTCAAAAGGCATCTGGACATCGTCCTGGGCAACCAGCTCTAGGTGGCCCTGCTTAAGCAGGGTGGTTGGACCAGATGACCTCCAGAGGTCCCTTCCAGCCTCAGCCATTTTGTGATTCTGTGGTTATTGACATGTTAAAGATTCTTCCTACATCTGAGAGAGAAGCAGAGCAAAGGAACAAAGAGAAATTAAAAACATTGTGTGATTATGTTGTTTTTTTTTTAAATATCACAAGATTAAAGGCATTAAAAAATTAAGGAAAGAAATGTGTCAAGTAGTTTCAATTTACTACTTTTCAGTATGAAATTGTATTATTACAAATTTAATCAGTGATTTTTGCTACTTGTAAAACACCCACAGTGAACATCTGGTACTTTTCTCTCAACCTGAGAAGCAGAGGCAGGGAAAAAATCCCTGGAAGAACCACATGAGGCTTAAAAAGAGGGAAAAAATGCACATATGAAATAATTGGGTTATGTTTAGATTGGTGGTCATGAAGTGATATAAAAATATTGGTGGTCAACGGTGATATCAAAAATAATATCATCTGGGCTTATATGTTCATTGTCTGCTGAAAGTACATCAGCATGTGAAGGTGAATATGAATAAACATCTGCACAATGCACAAGCGAAGACAGGACACAATGATCATTCCCTGGTCTTCTTTCTCACATCTGCATGGATCTTTCTCCCACCCATTTTCCTCCTTTGAATCTCTGGGGAATGTACCATCATGAAGGTCTGAAAAGCTGAACAATTGATTTTTTTTCCTTCAAGCAATGAGCAGAAGGTGCAGCTACCTTTGGCTATGGCCTGCCATTGCTGTGTTGAGGAACACATGCATTCTTTCCCCTACAACCACAAGTGGAAAATGCTGCTGACATTTTCTTTGGCAAGAATGTATGATGCTCCCAGGGAGGTTCTGAAGGAAAAACAGTCTCTGGGGATTCTAGGAAAGGAAGAAGAAGCAAGTGTTCAAAAAGATACTATAATGATGCTAGAGACCAATTCATTTACTAGTGGGCTAATGGCTTGGGAGAATCAGATTTTGTGAATCAAGTGTAGGCAGTACCCTCAATATCATGTATGATGTTAAACATCAAGATGGAAGGTAGCTCTGGATTTGCTGAATGAATCTTAGATTGCATGAGGTTTTTTGCTGCTCATAGGTGATGGTGTCTTTGGTGTAGCTGAAAGATGGACCCTTCCCTCTTATTATAACAGGCAATGCCACTCCATTGATCATTCAGCTGCAATACTTGGCCAGCAGATTGATGGGGACCGTCTTTCCCCCTTCTTGAAGGGGGCAAGAAGAAATTCCATTGATTCCTATCTCTCACTCTGCATCAGCTCTACTATATCTGTTTTTTTCTAATATTCCTTTTTTGCCATTCTTGTTACTAAAAAAAAAAAAAAAAAGAGAGAGAGAGACAAATGAAAGTTATTTTCTTCTCAAGTGGTTAGATTCATTTTCTGGCCTGCCTCATACTTATCCGTACTGTTAACAAGCTCTATGGCATAGCTCCAGATTGTGCCAAGTGGTTCTCACCTAGATATGTCCACACATGTTTCAAGAGATAATATGGGCCAGAGAATACTTTTTCTTGTACTCTTCTGAAGGTTAATACAGTTTAGGTCTTTGAACACAGTCTGAGCCATGCCACCTAACCTCAGGACAAGAGTGTGTTCCCTGGCCTATGTTGATTATCAGCATTAATATAACCAATGAATCTAAATCTCTCCATTCACATCTCATCTTTAAAACCCAGCTATCTCAAGTATAATGTCCAAAAGGTAGTATGTTGTTTGGCTCCTTCCTCATCTGTTCTCACAAATTCTTCAGTTAGTAGAGAGACAAATTAGAAACAAACCTTTAAATACTTTAAGCAGACCTAGATGCCTAAGCAAGACAGATGACTGTAGCTTAAATGTCTAACATTCAAACTTGAAAATTCATATTTTTTTTGTTATAATACCAAGACCTAGAGAATCATCATCATCAGATTTCTTTTATCTTTTTTAATATATGATACCCAAAAGGCAAAGACTTAATGTTATTTTTTCTCCATTATTCAAAATATTTTAATAAGGCTTTACTTTCTGTTTTGCTGTATGAGCACTTAGGCATTTTCAGCTTCAGAATTTTATATATTGCACTCCATGTGTAATCTCTTTAACTTTCCATTTGAACTTTTAGTTCTAAGTATTCATAGACAAAATCATCAGCACTTTACTCTGATCTCCCCTCCATTGCTTTTGATAGGTAAAAACACTGTCTCCAGCAGTATGACTGTAAAATCTGCTGCCTCAGAGGTGTAGTTCCCGCATACAGTCAAGCAGCACCCTTGAGGAATGGTTAGTTGCCATGAGCAAATCACGTCCTTTAAGATACCCCTAATGATTGAGAGTAGTACTCACTGATCTTTCCTACTGGGGTGTTTCTAGATTTTTTATTTTTCCTTAGCAGTCTGGTCTTGTAATATATAGGCAGTAAAAGGAGACAGAAAATAAAAGTCCTTGTGAAAGGAACAAAAACATTTGTAGTCCTGCTATGGCGAGAAGATAAAAGATCCTTGAGTACAAAGAGACAAGTGGTGAACCCCCATCACTCATTCAGCTACTGTCTCATTTTACTCTCCCCCAGACACTTGTAAAAATATTTCTTGGGGATTCAGTTGTAAACCAGAAATTATCTTGTGGAACCATATGTCCATATATTTTATTAAACAGCAAAAGCAAGAGAACTCAAAATCTGAAAATTCGGTCAAGCAGAATTTCAAAGGGGGTTAAAAGACAACCTCCAATGTTTGCATGCACAATTTTGTGAAGAGAAGTCACTTGAGCACACAGGACCCTTAATTTGATGCACTTACATTAAAACTTCATGAATTTACACTTGGATAGAAGAACAGCTATTTTTTTAATATTTCAGCCAATTTATAGATATAATATTTTTGGAGCATTTCATAAGCATTTGGCCTAACTAAACACATAGAATATTTTAGTTTGTTAAAGTTAGGGATTTTGTGCATGGAACGCAGAATAAACTCACAATCTCAGCAACCCTCTCTCTTGTCAATAGCCTCCTAAGACCCCATTGAATAGTTCATGCACTAATTCATACTAATTCTCATTAACATGTCACCTTCATTAGCACATTAATTATGCCTTTCCATATAATAACCTGATGCAAAAGACACTATGAAAGGGAAATCAGTGAGTGAACCTAAGATGCAAACTTATCTGGAAGAGTGAGATTTTAAGGAGCAATATGAACATCATGGGGAACCAAATTAGGCTCCAGACTGTAGACATATCAAATTAAACCTAATAAAGGTTTAACAGGCAAGCCAAGTGTCTAAGGCCCTACTACACACAGTGTATATATAAAGTGAGATTCAATTGCCTAAACATAAATACCAAGTACTACTTCAGCTTTCTAAGTGCTTGAGATATCCACATAAGCCTGGCAGATATGACACAGGATTAACAGCAGACATGCACTTTTCTGGTCAAGCACCTGAGGGCCATATGGGATACACTAAGTCATACAATGTTGTACCAATGCCTATGCTAAAGCAACTGAATCCACACCTAGACCTCCACTGAATATAATGGAAATTCAGAAACCTTTCTCACATACTAACTTTTAAGTGTAGATGCCAAAATTTACATGTCTACAGTCTGGATCTGAATCCAGGCTGGATATTGGTTGCACAAAAATTAGTGTCTAGAGTCATTTGAAGTGATCGATCATATTTCATGCAGCTTTCAGTCAATACTACAGAAAGGGCAGGGTATCCTTTAAATCTTCACTCATGTCTGTCATTTCTGTGTGCCTCACTTGAATACCCTAGAATCTCAAACTAGGAGGCTATGTTCTGGCAACTGCATTGTATGGTGTACCCCAGGGGTCAGTACTGGGTCCAGTCTTGTTTAACGTCTTCATTAATGACTTGGATGATGGGGCAGAGTTCACCCTCAGCAAGTTTGCTGATGACACAAAACTGGGAGGAGTCGATATTGCCATCCAGAGGGACCTCTACAGGGTGGAGAAGTGGGCTGACAGGTACCTCATGAAGTTCAACAAGGGGAAGTGTAAAGTCCCGCACATGGGGAGAAACAACTCCAGCACCAGTATATGTTGGGGACCATCCAGCTGGAGAACACCTTGACAGGAAAGGACCTGGCAGTACTGGTGGACAATAAGCTGAACATATGCCAACCAGGTGCCCTTGCCACAAAGAAGGTTAAAGAGCTGCATTAAGAGGAGTGTTGCCAGCAGGTCGAGGTAGGTGATCCTTCCCCTCTACTTAGCCCTGAAGGGGCCACACCTGGAGCGCTGTGTCCAGTTCTGGGCTCCTCAGTACAAGAGAAACATGGACATACTAGAAAGAGTCCAACAAAGGGTCACAAGGATGATGAAGGGAGTGGAGCATCTTTCCTATGAGGTAAGGCTGAGAGAGCTGGGACTGTTCAGCCTAGAGAGAAGGCTCAGGGGAATGTTATCAATGTACATAAATACCTGAAGAAAGGGTTCATAGAGGACAGAGGCAGGCTCTTTTCAGTGGAGACCAGTGACAAGACAAGAGGCAATGGGCACAAACTGAAACACAGAAGGTTCTGGCTGAACATCAGGAAACACTTTTTCACTGTGAGAGTGACTAAGCACAGGTTGCCAAGGGAGGTTGTGGAGTCTCATTCTATGGAGATATTTAGTTGTCTGGATGTGATCCTGGGCAACTGGGGGCAACCGGCTCTAGGTCGCCCTGTCTGAGCAGGGTGGTTGGACCAGATGACCTCCTGAAGTCCCTTCCAACCGCAGCCATTCTGTGATTTTGAGAATTGTGTCCAAAATATATTTCCAGCTTTGTATTGTACACCTATTTACTAACTGTATTTTTCCATGTCCTGATTTGATTTGCCACTGATTGAAAATTAACAGAAGAATGACTACATTCCTTATTTCAGATACACAACAGTTCAAACAAGAGACAATTATGTGATTCCAATCAAGGAGTAGGAGCCTTATTCTCTTATTTATCTTCCTCTATTGCTCTCAGAGATGTCACATGTAGGATATGCTCCAAATCCAGTAAGGACGTCAGCATCTAGAATCCAGGAATTACAGATTAAAACATAAAATATAAGTTTTGAGCATAGAAACTGATTCCTGAAAGTACATTTGACATTTCATGCTGAGTTTCTAGCTTTTTTTTTTTTCCTCTGGAAACACTGTTGTGCTTGACTTTAAAGAAAAAATTGATTAAACTTTACAAAAAATGGAATGTACAATTAGATTTTTTCTTTTTTAGAATGAGACTCATTAATATATAGGTAATACTGATGAAAATAAATAATTTTACTTTACAGGAGGAAGGTAAACAACATATTATATGGTCAGTATCCAAATTTTACAGTGAATGTTTTTCTGACCTTGAGAAATAACATCATTTGTTACTATTAAGCTACTGGCAGAAATATTTACATGGCAGCTTGCATTTTGCAGTTCCAGAAGTATGATTTGGAGCTCAGTATATATGTTCTTTTTCTACTTCACTGACAATTAATAGGTTAAAGAAGCTCTAACCTTATTTGGAAACCTAATTTATTAGATGTTATCACAGTAATCTTGCAGCCATATACAGGATGAAAATGCTTTTCAAGTTCTGCTTAGATTTTCCTGTAAAACAACGTATTGGAATATTCCTTTTTCTTATGTCACAAATGAACTCATTCATCTAATAACAACACTCATTCATGCACATTATTGATAGAGTAAGAGAAATATTGTGCTACTGATAGTAATATAACCTCTTTGATATGTGTTTTCTTTTTTTCTTGGATGTTTTATGAATTCTTAAGTACTTCATTTATTATTTCAGAAGTACCTCACTAATTACTTCTGCTCCTCGTGAAAGTCCTTAAGAATGACTGTATTTTATGAAACCCCAAGTTTTCATCTTTTTATTATCAATTTCACTATGGATATGGGTTCATCTGATAGAATTCAGGACTAGGCCTAGGTGGAAAACCCATCACAACTACAAAATCAAAATAATTTAATGTTAATGCATCTTGAAATATACTTTATTTTAATATTTTGAGAGTGGGAGTTACCCTTTTAATTAGTTGATAACATGTCTTTACATGTTGCTCCTATGTTTGCTAAATATAAAAGTCTTATTAACATAAGACTCCTGCTACTTTGTGATCAACGTCTTTACCTATTTTTCTATGTAAATTTAAGCTGTATATGTTGAATATGGATATGTATGCTAGTTAGTACTTTCATTGTGTGGTAGTTTAAATATCAAGCCTAAACATGATTATATTATGAACTGAAATGTGAGGGCTATATTAATGATCAGTTTTACATTCTCATCTATACTTTGTCATAATCTTTTTTTCTTTTCTTTTCTTGTTTCTTTCTGGTATGTGATTAATTTTGAGGACCTAAAAATGTCAAGACAAATCTCATCTTATCTCATCTTTCATGTGAAGAAAAGCTGAACATACACATTAACATCACTGTTCAAAATCTCTCTTCTATGAAGATCAGACATTAGTTGCACTTCCCTCCTCATGCTCTTTCTTCCACACTTGCCTTGATCTGTTCCTCAGGGTCTAAGAAAAAACTGACAAACATTGATTTGGGTTTTGGAGTTCCCCCAGATGGGTTCATAGATTTTGTAGGCAATGTTGCTAAGGCTGACACTGATAATCCTAGTGTTACAGCCAAGTCCAACTGAGCTCTGTGCCTTTCTGAGAAGATCTACTGGCATCTAAATAACATATGAACAGCATGATTTATTAGATTACACAAAGCAAATTTCTGCACTCAAGCCATATCTCTGGTGTTCTGTCCTTTATTGCCAAGACATTAACTTTCCTCCCTTAGTTTCCTGTGAAGTTGAGATAAAATACTAAGTACTTAACATCTGTGAAGTACAATATAAATGACAACAGGCACCAAAATTACACATTGCCCTGCAGTGTAGCTGGTAGCCTAAGGATTTGATTCATTCCTCTCTCTCTCTTTGAAAGCTATCTATTTCATTGTCTTTGAAATTTTAGAAAGTGCAAGACAGGTACAGGTATGTGCCTCATTGCCCTCTTCACAAGGAATCCAGCGGATCTGGAAGTTGTATTCATTATATTCTCTTTGTAAAAGAAACACAAAATTCTAGTAAGACTTGCCAGGTCTGAACAAATCAGTGAATTCCTTCCATTGTCAGGCTGGCAGAACACACACTGTTATGACTGTAAAGACAGAAATTTTACAGTGGCAGTGAAAAATTATTCTTCTGGTCTTCTACAGTGTGTTCTAACAAATTAGTATAATGGTCTGCTTAACTAATTGAGACCTATGCATATAGTAGAATATCTTTTATGGGGTTTAATATGCTTCAGCTTCAGCTTCTACAATTGTAGGACCTTTGATATTGATGGAGTTACTCCTGATCTTTATCTGGGTAACTCAGAAGAGGATAAGTGCCAGGATACATTTACCTTTTATGATAAAAAAATAGAATGCCAGATATTATCTGGAAAAAAAAGAAAGAAGTCTGACATTTAAACTTACTGGGTTTGGGTTTTTGGGGGTTTTTTATTTCGTTTTCATTTTGGAGACCCACCGTGAACACTAAATAACTGTTTTTAATATCATCTGACATACTTTTCCCTTGGGATTTGATTTCAAAAACCTTAAATCTACATCCTTACAGGGATATACGCTCAAGAAACCCATGTTATAAACCTCAGTCCATTCATTGTTATAGCCATGAAAGTCAGCAACAAGTAAAAGAAATCTGCCCTTTCTATTCACAGAAAACACACTTTGTTTTTTCCTCTCCAAAGAAAACATTTGTGCTCATGAAGATATCAAAAACTAAGAAGGTTATGCTTTGGCTTCTAGCTATAGCACTGTTAAGATTCAGACTCAACATACCACATCTCCAAAAAAAGTGAAGTAATGAGATCCTGCATTTGAATTATTGAAGAAAAGTCAGTTTTAAAACCTTGAGAATGTTGGTGCGATGCAGAGAAATGGAAGTATTTGCTCTCTTACACTGAGCTTTTTACCATAAATAATGATAATCTCTTCTACAGAAGGACCATTGTACAGAACTCAACATGCAGAAAAATGTAGTGAGTTTTCTTGACTAGCCAGTATGGTGTGAATTTGCCCCATCTGCATCAGCTGAAGGTTATGAGTTAAGTTGCTTGGTATACTTTGTTAAATGGTAAATGGTAAATATGTAAATGGTTTAGTTTACAAATAATTTTAACGGTATCTGACCATCTTCAGGACTGACCAAGTAGAATTTGCAGAGTACATTTTCTTGTAATAAAAACATTATCAAATTCCTCAAATAATATTTCTTCTTTCTACAATTATTGTTCTGATACAACAATTTCATTGTCTCTTCACAGTGCATTACAAAAAGGATAACTAGAAGTTGCCCATGAATTACCATAGCCTACACGTATAGAATCCCAAACACAAGCTCTTAATGTTCAATAACTGTAATGAAGAAAACTATGACATGCCCAAATTCTCCATTTTCTGTATAAGTAATTCCTCCCTTATTACAGGAAACTTAGAAAAAGAACTGTTTCTGCTCCTTTTATTTAAGTATAAGATGCAGCAAGAGTAAAATAGATATACCTGAATTTCATAGAATGATAGAACAGTTGAGGTTGGAAGGGATGTTTGGAGATTGCCCAATCCAAAAACCTTGCTCAGATCAGGGTGAGCTAAAGCAGGTTGCCCAGGGCAGTGTCCAGTCGGGATTCCAATATGTCCAGGGATGGAAACTCCACAACCGCCCCAGGTAACCTGCTCCAGTGTTCAACTTCCTTCACTGTAAAAAAGGCATTCCATATGTTTAAACAGAGTTGCTTGTGTTTCAGCTTGTGCCCATTACCTTCTGTTCTGTCACTGGATACCACTGAGAAGAGTCTGGCTCCATTTTCTTTACTTCTTCCATCATGCATTCATATACTTTGACAAGATCCCCCTGTCCCTTCTCTTCTCTAGGCTGAAAAATCCAAGCTTTCTCTCAGCCCCTCCTTGCAAGTCAGATGCTTCAGTTATCTCTATGACTGTTAGCTGAACTTGCTCCAATACATGCCTGTCTCTCTTATGCTGGGGACCTCAGCACTTGACCCATCACCAGAGGTGTGTCTCATCAGGGCTGAGCAGAGGGAAAGGATCACCTACCTTGACCTGCTGGCAATGCTCTGCCTAATGCAGCCCTGGAGGCTGTTGGTCTTCTTTGCAATAAAGGGTATTTTGCTAGCTCATGATCAGCCTGTTGTCCACCAGGACCCCCAGGTCCTTTTCTGCAAAGCTGCTTTCCAGCTGGTAAGCCCCCAGCATTTAATGGTGCATGGGGTTATTCCTTCCCAAAGGGCAGAAATTGGCATTAGCTGTTGCTGAACTTCATGAGGGCCCTTCCTGCCCATTTCTCTAGCTTGCTGAGGTGCCTCTGGATGGCAGCACAACCAGCTGGTGCATCAACCACTCCTCCCAGTTTTGTATCACCAGCAAACTTGCTGAGGGTGTATTCTGCCCCATCACCCAGATCATTAATGAAGCTGTTAAGCAGTAATGGAGCCAGTACCAGCCACTGGGCTACAACATGGATGACTGGGCTTCAGCTGTTCTTTACACAGCTAATCACAACTTTCTGAGCCTGGTAGTTCAGCTAGTTTTCAGTCCACTGTCCACTTACCTAGTACATATTTTATCGGCTTGTCTATGAGGATTTCACAGGAGAAAGTTTCAAAGGCTTTGTCGAAGTTAAGATAAACGACAGTCACTGTTCTCCCCTCATCCACACCACTCATCTGGTTGTAGAAGTCTATTGGTTTGATTAAACACGGCACCTATGTGTGGTCAAATGACTCAAACCATAATGTCTGTATGTGAGCTAGTTTTCTTATCTCCTGCTATAGGCAGTGGTGATGTAGTCAATGGAGTCATGGCAGTCAGAAGGCATGTTCATCCTAGCATGACATCTATAGCTGTTAAATCTGCAGAACCCCCGACGGTATTCAGCTGCATGTACACAGACATCTAATGCCACTTAAAGCAATGTATGACATCTCAGTCATGTATACATAGATGGCAGCTGTGATGTGGCTATGAAAGATCTGTGCTCTTCTGGAGTAAAGTCTGGAAGTCAGGCAGTGTACAGGATCTAAATCACCTATCCAGGGCACATACAGGTGACTAAAGACCAGACTGGCTGTGGAACCAGAGTGACAATGTTCCATTGCACCTAAAAGGATACTAAATACATGATTTAATTTTCTAATATAATCAGATTGTGACATTTGTGCTGCTAACCTACCAGTCTATGACATATACAGTTCTCATGGATCCTGCATCTTTCCTGTCCATTCCATGTAGATGTCTCTTACGAGATAAGGGATCTCAAATGGCAGTATATGTGTGTGTCTGGACTACTGAATCGAGCCTAAATTTGGTCTAGCATCTGGAACTGTCCCATATTCCTAGAACTGTTTTGCTGCCTTGGCAATCTATAGAAATATGAGGAAAAGAATTAAGTGCCAACACTGCTGATTCTTCTATTAGCTAAACTGAATGTTGCTGTTACTCCCAGAGTCTGTGAAATTATTTCCCTTAATTAAAATGAGAAACACTTTGAACAACAACATTGTTAGTACTAGCTGACAGTAAATCTTGTTCCCTTTAAAATGAAAATGTGGTGCTGCTGTGCCTGGCCACCTAGTAGCTGACCATTTAATCTGCTATCTGAAAGTGTATTTAAATGCCTATATTTATGTACCCAACCTAATAAATTTGAGTCTATGGCCCACCGAGCATTCATGAGGAGTAAGTGACACACCTAGCAATGAAATTAAGGATTCTGACATTCCTTTCCCTTTGCTAGAATTACACTACAACAATCCCCTTAGGAAAAACTGTAATAGTTGTGCTTCATACTTGCATTCTTCTAAGCAGAATTATTAATGTATCATAAATTATTGGGACTGGTCTTACAATTTTTTAGACAATAACTTCCAGAGGAAATTTAAAACAGCTGTAAGAACAAGTAAAGATTTTTGCTGATGTGTTCAGCCTTAAGGAAGTCTTGCTTTTATCCCTCCAGAAAAAGAACTTTTTTCACTGATGCTGTGAGAAGATTTGCAGATGATAGCCTTCTTAGAGAAAAATAGAAGTAAAAGTATTCTCCTTTCATCCATCATTATTACCACAGCCCACCCCCACCCCCCCATATTACTATTTCTATTAATGGAATTTTGGGGAAAATGATCTGTTATTAATTCAACTTAATATTTTCTTCTTCCTCTGCTAGACATAACAGAAGTCTCAATAGATCAAAATCTAAGCTTATTTATTGTATTTAAGGCCAGGTGTAATGACTTCCATCATCTTGTTTAACATCCTGAATACCAGAAATTTAGAATTTTATCCAATTTATTCTGTCATGAGCTCATTAATATATAGTAGTAATTGATGAGAGATGGAAGTTGACCAGTATTATGAAAAAAACTATAAACTATAAACAAGTTTTTAATTTCTACGTAAGTTAAACAAAATGTAAATGCAACTTGTAACTGTACGTTGGTTTTGGACATCATGTCAAATTGTATTAGAGATCAAAAGGTCATTCCATGTAAGTAATGCACACATACTTGAGTCTTAGAAACTTTATCAGTGGGCACTTTTTGATATTTCTTTAATAATTTCATCAAGTGCAATTACTTGCATAGTTGATCGCAATATTGTGAAGAATTTACTGAGTATATAACTTTACTAGATTAAGTAAAAGAAGATTTTTGAATGATGTAGAAAACAATAAGGATGAGCTGCAGAGAAAGAATATCTTTAATACATGGCTGCTTTGGAAGATACATCAGGATGTTGATTCTGGGAAGAGGTTAACAGGAAAGACTTGTTATATGGTTGCTTTCTATAGGAACTTTGCAAAACAGCTACAAATTACCCCCAAAATGTTACCTTTCTTTGAGATTTCTGTGTTCCACTTAGGGGATAGGTGGTGAATGTGCTATGCAACTGGCAAAAGAGAAAAAATGTTGGACAACATAAAATTGATGAGAAGCCTACAGGTGAAATCCTGTCCTCTTTGAAGTCAGCAGAGCCAGGATTTTACCTCATAAAGCTATTCAGATTACTTTAAAATTGAACTTCCATGGACCTTCTTATGAGACCAGGTTGTGAAAATGAGTGTGAATCCTATTCTCAAAAGTCTTGTAACAATTGAGCAGTTTTATTTGTGCAGAGAATTCTGACAATGTACCCATAAAAAAAAAAATCTGTTGAATAGCTGGTTTGATGATTGCCAAGTTGCTTGTTAAATTCCAAGTAGAGAACATACTTTAATATTATCCAGAAAAACAAACAAAAAAACCCCCAAAAAACCTCACCCAGTTTTATAAAATACAGTCATCTTTTTATAATATTAAAAATATATATAAACTTTGAGACATGCATGGAGTTTAAATATTTCACAGTCATAAGGCTATTATAAAAGTTTTAGGCTTTTCTAATTTGGCTTATTTAAAAATGTATGTTAAAGAGAATAACAATAAATGAAAACAATTTAAAAACTTTTTCTTCTAGAAAGTAGTTGATTGTTTATCATATTAATCTTTAGAATTAATGAATAATGTTCCAAAATTTCATTTTTAAGCACTTCTTTGTGAAATTCGTAGTGTCAGTGTTTCACTGGGTTCCATCACATAAAGAGATTACTAAGCCACATATTAATTGTTAGAAGTACAATATAATCTACTATTCTGGTGTTGGTTTAAAGCTTTTTGTTTATAATGTAGCTCACTGTTGTTTTCAAATTCTATTTTTTAATACGAAACTAATTTTTTTTTAGGAACTTCCCATGATATTTCTTCTGAAATAGGTAACGTTTTTAACTTTATCTTTTCAAAATGTCAATAAAACCAGAGAAGATGATAGAATAATGTCCTTTTTGAAAGAAAATTACCATTCCTTTCCACAATGTTGTTTTTAATCTGAAAAGATCACCAGATATATCAATGCAAAACAAAACTTAAAAATGTGTTAATCATGCACGCTTTCAATAGAAAGAAACCAAGTCTTGTTTAACAAAGTCTGACAAGCTTTCGATGAAAATTTGCTGGAGACAGGATATAGTCCATGGATTTATTTTTCAATACTTGCTTCTGTTATATTCAGTAAAGATGTCAATCTTAAAATTAAAACCAGGCCTAATTGCCCATCTAATAGTGTGCTTCCCATATTGCATTATGAGGCCATGTGTTAAGTTGACTGCAGGGAGAAGCTAAACCCAGCACAGCTGCTTGCTTACACACACATCAGTGGGATGGGGGAGAAAACAGGAAGAGCAAAAGTGAGAAAACTTGTGGGTCAAGATAGACTGGTTAATAAATGAAATCAAGGCAAGACAAAGCACGGCAAGGCAAGGTGAGGCAAGGCAAGGCAAGGTGAGGCAAGGCAAAGGCGAGGAGAGGCAAAGCAAGGTAATGCAAAGGCAAGGCAAAGGGGAGGGGAGGGGNGATGCAAAGGCACTCATCACCTCCCACAAGCAAACTGATGCCCAGACAGTCTCCAAGCAATAGCAGCATCTCCCCTCCCAGCTTCCTGCACATCTCACTGTGGGGGGTGGGGTGGGGGGAGCAGAGTGAGAAACAGAGAAGGCCTTCAGTTTGTGCAAACATTGTTCAGCAATAGCTAAAATGTTGGTGTATTACTGACATTATTTTGGACACAAATCCAAAACATAGCACCATACGTGCTGCTATGAAGAAAATTAACACCATCGCAGCCAGAGCCAGTACAGACCATAACTTCACAAATTCAAGGTTAATTTTTCCACTTTCAACAACATATTTTAACCTTGCAGATATTTTAGAGAAAAGTAAATAAATTCTTACACAAAACTAGAACATTGTTTTGTCCAAGCTAAAGAAAAAGTTTTGTTTTCCTCTTCATTAAAGTGTATGATATCCATAAGGTTTTGCAGAAAAAAAGTTTCATGGCAAAATGGTAACATGGTTGCCTTTGTGTTGGGAGGTGATTATTGCTTTTCCAAATCTCCAAATTAATTTGAGTTATCAACATTGGGGTTTATAATGATCAGTTTGCAGATGCTTACCAGAGACTTCTCTAGTTAGAAGTTAGGCTTGTTGTCTAATGACTGCAGGATATCCCAGGATCTCCAGATAATTATTTCTCTTTCAGAATGCTGACTATATTAATTATGATTTGCAAATTCTCTATTCACAAAAATAAGTGGTAACTGAAAAAAGAAATTGGGCATTGTAGAAAAGTTTAATATAAACCATGCTTCTTTTGAGAGAATAATTTTCCTAGATAACTATAAAAAAGATAAAATGTACCAATACATTCTTCCTTGCTTGTTTCTTGGATTCTGCTAAGTGTTCTTTGTGATATTGTTACAGAACTGTAGCTTGTCCAGTGCTTCCTGAGGCTTCACATTGTGTGTATCCAAACATGAATAATTTTTTTCCTTGCCTGTCACCTTTTGAGAGCTTCCTTCCTTGCTGATCCTTCTGGCAACTTTATTATTAAACAATAAATAGTAATTGTTCCTCTCTTTTAGCCTTATCAACTAATACCAGCTGAAAAGTATTACATTTCATTGTGTACTTGAAACTCTTTCCTCCACTTGTTCAAACAAACCTTCAAAGCTTTGACCTCCTAACACTTCTGCATGCATTCTGGACCTTTTTCATATTCATTACGTCTTTGCATGCATGTAATAATCATTTTTCTCAATAATATTGGGGTTTTGAAAGTTAGTCCATAATCAGCAAGCATTGGTATTCATTCTTTTCTTTGTTAATCATTTAACTGATATGAAAGCTTTTTATAACCCTCAATTTGATAATGAAAAACTAAGATGAGAATTATCTTGTTGTGTGTGACACAGATGAATAACCTTTAAATTTGTTATAAATTACTAATTGATCACCAAGACTAGGTATCTGTCTTTTTCCATCTTTCACAGAAGGCATAAATAGATCAATTCAGACTGGGCTTTTTTAACCATGTTTATAGCATCTTGTTAAAAATAATATGTATAATCATCATTCTGGATTAGAATCATACCCTTATTTTTAAATGTCATTTTTTTCTTATTGCATCTGAGCATTTACAGAATACCTAGCACAAACTGTGATAATTTTCTTCCTTGATAAGTCAGAAATTTCAATCACTTTCTCTTTCCTTGATATCTGCCCTGGCCTTTCGAAGTCCACTATAGAAAAATCTAGCTGCCTAATGCAATTTTATTGTCATTTTCCAGACCAAAGGTTTAAAGGGGTTGACATTAATATTTGGCATGTGTTTGGCTGTGATGGATATAAATGAGCATATACAAAAGGACTGTAGGAATATCTATATGTAGTGCACTAAATAGAGATATTAGATATAGCTGTCACTGAAGACAGGAGTAAAACAGTGGAAGCTGCACTTCCACAGTTATATTTCACTCAGTATCTAAACTAGCATGTTATGAATTTCTTTAAACACCTTTGTCATAAGCTCTATGGTTCATGGGCTATGCTGATGTAATCAAACTTAGAAACGTACATCTTATTTACTTCTAACAGATTTGAAGTATTATCAATCTTTAGGGAGTCTTGTAGGAAGATTCCTAAATGCTCTAGGCTTTTTGAAACAGTTCAGTGATAGGTTCTTTTTTACCTGGGTAACTTAGAGTGCGAAGGCTTTCAAACGGATTTAAAGTGGCTGATCCTTTTCTGTGTACTTTGGGCAGAAAGCTTATACTGTTTCCAGAAGAACAACAGTCTTAGTTTGAAAGTCAAAGGCTTGAGGCATAAGTATGGAAATTAAAATCTTGCATTAACAATAAAAAAGGGGACTAATTACTCTCAAGTTTTAAATACAGAGAACAGGTCAACAGAAAGTGTAAGCCTCTAAAACAGTGAACAAACTTCTTACAGAACTTGTCACTGTTTATTTTCTCTGAAAATAACAGAGGAACTGAGTTTCTATAAAAAGCATATTTGTGACATTAAAAGCTAGCTAGCAGTGTTCCTGAGAGATGATTGACTTATTTTTTCCAAGTTAACTTTTAACATCCATTTCCAATTTTTTTTTCTAATCTATGATTATATTGCTGTGTGAAAGCCATTTACACAGCTTTTTACACAGGGGTCAAAACAGTAGTTGGAAGTAGAGATTACTGACTGACTTAACATTAAAAAAGAGAAAGCATTTACCAGATGTGTTGCCATTGTGATCCCCATGTTCATCACTTACATAGCTGAAAGCTACAGAAAACTTCAAATAGCTACACTATGGGGCAAAACTGGTGTTGATATAATTAAGCATGTGTAAGCAGCAGCGATGGAATATTTCTACTATTCAAATGGCCTTAACCACAGACTTTATTTGTCAATAGGTCCATTATCCAGCCTCAAGAATATTAGATCTAGTATTGTTTCTTTGAAAATTTTCTTTTTCTGGGATAAAACTAAAATACCAGTTTGTGATTATTTTATAAGAGAAACGTGAATTATTAAAAAAGTACTCCAGTAAAAAAAGAAAAAAAAAAAAAAAGAGATCCAACAGTTGGAGAAGAGAACCAGTTGCATTGCCCCTCTTGTTCATATGTACCTGCAAAATCAGGAATTTTTCATTTAGGCAGGTTGATTTCCCTTTATTAAGGAAATAGTTAATTTTATTAGCATCCTTATTTGCTTTTTCTTCCTTTTAATCTTTAGAGTAGCACAGATCTGAAGTCTCATTTATTTAACTATTCTATAATGCAAACAACTCACTTTCTCTTGGACACCATCAGTCTATTTAATAAACTTTTGAGTGTTATTTGTACATTTGCAGGATCACATTTCTCAGCTTTTACATTTTAGACATCCAAACTTGGAATTTTAATATGGCAGGCTTTACATTTTTCTAATGTATAATGCTCATAGTACTTGTCTTTATTCATTCAACCCATTACAACTAATTTCATACAATTTTAAACTGCATGACAAAAGTCTGAAACTTATAAAGCTGTTCTATTCTTTTCCCTTGTTATGCTTTCCTTAGCTGTATATTCACATATCCCTTTGGTAAATCTGGGATCATATAAAAAGACAAAACTATGGTCATCATGTGTGTTTTTCTCTTTCTTGCTGTGTATTTTTTTTATGATAGGAATGTAGAAATTCTATGTTTCATGACATAAGGTTCCCCATACCACGTTCTACTCATCTTCACTGCTGAAGTCAGACATGTATTTTTCAGTTGTGTTCACTTGTTTCATTTCCTTTCTTGAAAGTCCCATTTGGTTTTTTCAGTATTCTTTCTGTATTAAAATTACAATACTAAAATAATATGTCTTCTTTCTTGGATCATGGACTGTTTCTATCCATCCTGCCATGTATATTATGACATGAACTAGAATTAACATACTATACCTTCCAAAAAAATGTCATTATACTGCATATCCTAATATGATGCCCCTCAACATTTCTGGGGTTTTTTTAGTATGCACCACCATAAAGTCTCCGTTTTTTAAATTTGAATTTTCCATTCCTTCAGCTAGATTCCAGATCCATCCCATACCTTTTTTCTATAAAGGGCAGCCTACTAAAGGGGAAAGAGGATATAGGTGGTGTTTTTCCAAATGTCATACAAATGTCTTCATAAAAAGATCTCAAGAGCATTCACAGTGGAAACTCAGAAAATTTTTATTCCATTCTTTATTTCAAACATTATTCCTAAATCTAAAAATGCACGCCCTTGTAACTATATGATATCACTTTCAAACCATCCCTGTGTTAGGTAAGTTTACCTTAAAATAACTCTTTATGTCCATTTTAACATTTCAGTGTTACTGAAACATCATGACACCAACGGTTACTTTCCAGATCTTGCCTTTGTACAATCTCAGAATTTGTTCTCCTGATGGCTTCCTCTTCCATGATATTAAAGACAATGTCATCTTTGTGCTCTCTGTATTTCATGTCAAGGAGTTTGATGTCAGCTTCATCTCTATCTTCATATATTTAATATTTATGGGGTTTTGTTGTGGGGTTTTTGTTTGTTGGTTTGGGGGTTTTTGGTTTTGTTGTTTTGGTTTGGTTTTGTTCATTTTTTTAATAGAAGTTTATAAGTTATCACAGTTGAACTTGATCTAGAATACCAGCATTCATATCCAGGTATTTTGCCTTTTTTTCAGTCTCTCATTTTTATTATCAACAACCATGAATCTATCAGGTAGAAGTGTGGGGAAAGAGCACAGGAGGACTTATTGGTGCTTATGGAAGTACAGGTGGTAGTGGGCTATTCAGATAATTTACAGTTGCAGTTTAATAAGTCTTTACTCAACAAGCATAATTCTTCAAATGATCGTAAATTTGGCAATTTACATCCTATGACCTAACTATGACCTAGTCGCCACCACGGAAACGTGGTGGGACGAGAACCACGACTGGAGTGCTGCAATGGAGGGCTACAAG
>WAAD01007729.1:2767-30258 GCA_013389945.1 Fregata magnificens
ATCACTTCCCTACTCCTGCTGGTCACATTATTCCTGATACAAGCCAGGATGCTTTTTTTTTGTCTTCCCTGATTTTATTGCAGACTATTTGAATCTGTGTGAATGGTCTGCTTTCTCTTAGGAAGGGTGTCTTTCAGTTTAAGTAGCATGGCATTATCAGCAAAACCATGGTCCCAAAAATCTTAGTCTCCCAAGGCACTGTTTTCTTCATCCAACCCACCTACAGCTTCTCTACCCAACTTGAGCTACTACTGGAAGACACAAAGAAAGCACAGATTTTATCATACTTACTTTGTATTTTTAAATGGAAAGGGTAACCTGGGAGGAATACAAAGATATTGTCGAAGCATGCAGGGTTGAGTTTAGGAATGCCAAAGCCCAAATGGAATTGAGTCTGGCCAGGGATGTCAAAGACAACAGGAAGGGCCTCTATAAGTACATGGGTGACAAAAGGAAGACTAGGGAAAATGTGGGCCTGCTGCTGAACAAGGCAGGCGACCTGGTTACACAGGACATGAAAAAGGCTGAGGTACTGAATACCTTCTTTGATAGTGAAAATGAATAACACACCCACTGGATGAACAAATTCTCCAAAGAAGAAAACAGCCTGAGGCATTCACAATGTCTCTGTCGTTTTTTCTTTTTTTTTTTTTTTTTTTTCATAGAGCAGAGGGAGTTTCATTTTACTCTACAGTGCTAGCAGGTAGGAAATATCTTTGCAGACAATACTGTGATTTTGTAGAAAGTCCATGTTTACTGGCTATTAATGCACCTTGTAAAGATATCGCAAAGTTTCCCTTGTTTAATCATTCTGACTCAAATTTGACATACCCTGTTCCAATGGACAGGAATTGCCAAAGAAGACAGAAATGAACAGCTAAACACATGGACTCCCAAAGAAGAGACAAGTTGGATGAATTGCTCTGGTTTCCTTTTTCTTTTCTCCATTTTCATCCATCTGTTTATCTGCAACATCCAAAATTTACACAAAGAATTCTTGCTTTGCACAAGAGAACATGAAGCTGCTTGCTAACAAATGCTGAATGATTTCATAACTAAGCAGATTTTCATCCAATTCTTCAGAAAAAGTGTCAGTTCTGACATTTTTCCAAGGAAATGCAGATGGAAATTCATTTGATGCCAACCTGTCTTTCTAACTGCTTTCCTGACAGTCTGTGTGGGAGTTTTATGTGTTCTTGACCTCAGGACCGTGTGGACAATCACTATGAGACCATTTTTCTGCTGCAGTGATTTTTTTTAAAATTTTTTTCCATTGCAGGGAAACATTCAAATGGACTGCAGAAAGGCACATTAAATCCAATGCAAATATAGACCTTCCTGCTGCTCAGAGTAACCTCTTGCCTATTCAGAAAGAGGAAAGCCCAGGTTCAATTCTCGGCTGTACTTGATTCAAAGCAGGGACTTCATCTGACTTTTTTTGTCAGTCCTTCAGAATATGGAAGACTGGTGTATTGGCTGGTTTGCAAGGCTGTAAGAGCACCAGACACATTATGAAATCTCACATTCCCATGCCTTAAGAAAATAATTTTTCCCTGTGTCAACACTGCAAACACTCTGAGGCAGGAAGATACTTTAGAACATGTTTTGTATGTTTCATGCAGCCAAGGTGGACTTCTAGATGTTGTATAAACACAGTCATCATCATAAATATGAGAATAATTTTTTTTAGAGTTACAATAGCAATTCAGATACTACTGCATTAGGCAGTGTATATATACAGGGCCTAACAGGATGCTCTTCCCCAAGAAGTTTCTATTAGAAGCATAAGACACAGGACAAAAGACTGCTAGAGGCAAAATCCTATATCCTATACCTATACGTATTTCAGCATGTCCTATACTCGATCCATCTTCCAAACTGATAATACAAGCCTTATAAACCAGAGAAAGAGATAGAAAAGTTTCTATGCTATACCAGTCCTGTCACCTGTAATGTTAATATGCCATGTGTACAAAAAACGCAGATATCAGTCCGGTCACCTGCAACGTTAATGCATCATATGTACTCTGTCCTCTGAACTGTTCCAGCTGCATGCTCACCAGAAGTGCTAAATGAGCCTTAGGAAAACACTTTGTCGACATTTGTGTGTTTTGTTTCCACCTGCTGCAACTGTATCCAAGTTTTTACATAAGAGCTGAAACTTGACTCTCTTGAATAAACAAGTTGTTTTCTTTTGCCAGCTTGTTTATCAAATATAGATGTTCCTTTTCTCCATCTGAGTTAACACATTGAATTAGTGTACAGCAGGCAGACTGTCTCCAAAGGTGATATTGAAATCTCAGGTTTCTAGGCTCTCAGAGACGTTCAGCTCATGGTATCTCCCAACCACAGGCAGTCATACACCAGTCCTACGTTCACCCTGATCAGCAGGACTGGTGCAACCTTAGAATCATAGAATCATAGAATCATTAAGGTTGGAAAAGACCTCTAAGATCATCAAGTCCGACCATCAACTAACACCACCATGACTCCTAAACTAGGCCCTGGAGTGCCAATAGAATCATAGAATCATTAAGGTTGGAAAAGACCTTCTCGTGTCTCAAGCCACAGCAGAAAGCTACTTACCCTTAATTGTCCGGGCATGGCAAAGTTACACAGTCAGTGTTGAGTATTTCCCCTCAATGGGTATTAAACCATAGCATCACATTTTATCTCCCGTCAGACTTTGTTCAGGGATTTTCTGCCAATAGGGTCTGAGAAAAGCTACCTCTTCTGGTCTCATCTCACAAGTACCTTAATCTTCTCATTTTATTATTTTGCCTGTTGCTTTTGCTTCTTCCTCTTGAAATAAAATGCCCTTTTTATGCCTTTTCTATGGTGTTCTCCCACAGGGTGCACAATCAGTCATAAACCTTTGATTAGTTTGTTTTTAAAAAGAACAGTGTGATGTCAAGATTGTTGTAGCAGTTTTCTCTGTGGGACACCAAATTCCTTTGCATTGCACTTTGAAAGCTTAGTTGGTCATTGCTTGAAAAATTCCCCATAGAGTTTTGTCGCACATCATTGAATTCTCCTACTACTGTGCAAAGATTTCAGAACAAAAAAAACCCCCAACCTTTTATTTTAAATATATTAAATTGTACCTCATTTGATGTGTACATCCTTCCATTTTAGATGTGTAGCTACTTGTAAGCATAGACGCAAATGCTGTCAGGATCACCTGTCAGCAGGAAAATATTGTATCTAAAGTACCACATTCCCATCTGAAGGGAATGCCATACATTTCAAGGGTTCTTTGTTTGTTTGTTTGTTTGGGGTCTTAAGTTTCCTCCTTAAATGTTGAGTGGGTACTAAGCAGGACAAAAAAACTAGTCCACCCATCAGAGACACTTGCTTCAGATGTATTTATTTTTGTTTTTCTTTTCAATAGCTTCCAAAGTACAGTTGGATTATTTTTTCCCCCCAGAAAAAGCTTTTAGAGCTAGTATGAATTAATACCTTCTACTTGGTTGTATTGGGTCTGGCTGGGATGGAGTTAACTTTTGTCATAGAAGTCCTTATAGTGCTATACTTTGTATTTGTAGTAGAACGGTGTTGATAACACACAAGTGTTTTGGCTGTTGCTGAGGAGTGCTCACACAACATCAAGGCTGCTTCTCCAATGACTCCTCCCCAAAAGCCAGTAGACTGGGGGTGGACAAGAGGTTGGGCGGGAATATACGCAGGACAGCTGACCAAAGCTGACCAAAGAGATATTCCAAACAATGTGAAATCATGTGCAGCAATGAAAACAGGAGGAAGGAGGACTGGGGTGGGGGGACATTTGTTATTAAGACATTTGTCTTCTGAAGCAACTGCTACGTGTATCGAGGCCCTGCTTCCCGGGAATTGACTGAAGATCAACTGCTAATGGGAAGTAGAGAGTAAATATTTTTTTCTTTTTTTTTTGCTCTGCTGCTGTGCACAGCCTTTACTCTTTTTCCATTAAACTGCCTTTATCTTGACCTATGAGGTTTTCATCTTATTTTCTCCCCCGTCGTCCTGAAGAGGGGGAGTGAGAGAGCAGCTTGGTGGGCCCCTGGTGGCCAGCCCAGGTCAACCACCACATTAGTGCAAATAATTAACTTTTATTTAAGTCCATATTTTTGATAGAGCAACCTGAATGGACAGTATTATCATTATAGAGGTACACGTGCAAATAGGCTATGCATTGGCCATCTTCATGCCATGCCTAAGACTTAGTTTAGACTTTCGTAACTACTCACTTAGGGTTCAGACTTCATTGCACTAGTTACGACTTGACAAGATTCAGAGTTGATTCATGCTGACCTTGATTCAAGGTTGTTGGTGCTTTAGGGCCAGCCTTGGAGCTTCCCTCTGCAGGCTGCAGAGGCTAAGCCTTTGAGGCATCCTGCTTCAGTGTGTGCTTTAGCCTCAGCCTGGATTTTGAGTGAGGCAGTCTCAGGCTTTCACCCACCCCTGCTCAACCCCTTTCAAGAATCAGAGATACCTGAAAGCAGAGGGAGACATTTCATTCCCTTCCACGGCCTTGCCTTCAGCAACTGCCCCTCCTTAACCATTCCTAACAAGCTAAACTGGCTGGTTTGGCTAGGTTTAGGGTGACCCTTGGTCTTGCCCAAAGGCCAGCAACCAGGCTTAATCATAAGCCACCTTGCATTCTCCCCAAATCAGGGTCTTCTACATTCATGCACTGCGAGTTAACCCCTAGCTTCATGCCATTTCCCTGCAAATAGACTAATCCCAGGATTCACCTGTTCTTGCATTATGTGATCAAGTGGGGCTTTGTGTTGGTTTTTTCTTGTTGTTCTTGTTGTTGTTTTTTATGAAACTGTCTGCTTCATGAATTAAGTGGTAACATAATTCTGCTAGGCAAAATTCCTCAGGAGTATTCTCTGTAAATAAAGTGGTCAACCCTTATAAAAGCATCGAACACATATATTCAGACAAATGCTACTCCACCTGAAACCTATTTGTTGTGTCCAGATTACAGCTTAGGTTGTTGACATTTTCCACTAATTTGTTTCTCTACAATTTTTGCACTTTACGTGAGCCAAGGAAACACACTTAATATGCAAAGTCAACAATTAGTCGTTTGACTAATTAAAGACTGCAAAGTCTAATCAACAAGTGATGTTAGCCCAGCTGCAATGCTATTAACACATAGCTAAAATAATCCCATTATTAAAGCTCATTCATCCTAATGATAAAATTAAAATTGATACACACAAACTTTCCAGTATCTACCCCTTTCTCACCCTGTCACACTCACCCTTCTGCTCCTAAGATCCAACATCAGTTTGGGGGTGTCTCATCAGCTTAAGATGACACATCAGCATCCCGAGTCCTTTGCTACGAGGAGTATGATATCAAGGAGGGGGGGTGGTTCTTCCTTCTCACTCCTGCATTCGTGTGGATTCGTCTTTGCATGGTTGCTGACACAGTTCTCCTACTTGATCTTCAGTGATTCACAGTTCCACCTAATATCCAAATTTACTATATATCATTTGCCAGATACGTGTCTTTTGTTTTCTCTGTTATCCAGTTCCCAAGACCGTATTATTTCAATGACCAGTAGCTGATCATGGGTGAGCTGTCTGTAGCCGTGGGCCTTTGATATCCTCCTACGCCCACAGCTGCATCTGTGTCTGCTGTCATCCAGTGCCTGTAACTCTTCTGTCCTGCATTTTTATTCCAGTGTTACAGGCAGTTCATTCTACACTGAATGACTAACAACCTGTTATTGTTATCTCTTGATGCAGAGGTAGGTAACAGTAGGACTTACACTACACAACTGTACACAGCTAAGCAAAAGCTAAACCAAAGTAGATAATAGTCAGCTGATTGTTAAGCAATTTCTGTTTCAACTAAACAAGCGGAAAGAAAGCACCAGGAAGGTAACATAAGTCAACAGAAAGACTGATGAATCCCAGGGTCTGCATTTTTAGCTTAGCATTAAGCCTATGACCTGCTACCAGTATGACAAAACCATGTTCATTGGGCTACATGGCTCTACACTCTACAGCTTAACAGGAACCACCAGCCCCCTTGAATCTCAATGCAAGATGTGAACTTCCTATTTTTCTGAGCTAGAAATGAGATTAAAATCCAGTCTGTGACTGACAGTCCTTGAGTAAGAAAAACAGTTACAGGAAGAAAACATTCTTTCCTCTCCATTTCATCCAAAAAAATTCATAATGAGTCAGTCTTGCTTTGGATTTCTCTTGACCTGTCAATGAAGCAAATGACAAAAGTGTAAATACAGGTAGAAACTGGAAAGTCACTTGTGCATTCAGGGCTTCATCACACAAAGTGAGTCAGATTTATGAGTATTCAGTTAATAGACATACCTCTCTAGCTGCTGGTGAGAACTATGTATCTTTATTAAGGGGAAAATTTCTTCCCAAACTTTGGTTACGTTAAAATTCATGAGTAAATATATTAAACACATTTTTCTTATATGCACCAAGCATCAGATAAATCAGTGCTTACTGGTCTAAATCACCAAGAAAATAGCCAATATTCATTATTTTTCAATCTGTATTTTGATATTAGCTATACGGTTGGGAACAATTGGGATTTCTAACAGTATGACTCAAAAACTGATTCAAACAAATGAAGTGGATCTCCATATTGTGGAAAGATTCATGTATGAGCAGAATGACGCTGTCCCCTATTTCCTGTAGTATTGAACGCAAAGTATGAAAAATATGTCAGACTAATAGCCCTCGTGACTCATTATCTCCTTTCCACAGGTACAAAATAACCTCTAAAAGGACCTGCACTGCCTGTGTGCCTCAAAATCCAAGCCTACAGGGACTGGCTATAGGAATGAGAGAATTTTCAGTCTCCAGCACCACTGAAGTCAACAGAAGTCCGTTCACTGATGAAAATGAGCAGAGGTCTGGCCCTCCATCACACTCCTCTCCGGTGAGTCCGCCATGCAGACTGTCGATGGTGCCAGATGCAGTGGTGAAACAACTGCACTCTCAACATGAGGAAGGGGGAGCATCATTTCTACCCTGATTTACAGCCAGTTCTGTAGCATTTTGTGGCCTCTTAAACCAAATGCAGACCATTCATGACAGACTCTTAAGTACTTTAACACTGAATCTCCAGTCACAACAAACACAAGTATATTCTGCGATGGTGGGCTGCCTTTTATTCCTTCTCACAGGCCATCATTTGTGTATTACATCCCTGAGGAAAACAGATGAGATAGGCTGAAAAATCTTGAACAATAGACCTGCTGGGACCACATGCTGTTGCTAAAGATGTTGGCTGTTTGCATGGTGTCGGTTGGATCAGTTCAGATAGCCCAAACTATGACTCAAACTTGTACACATTTATTTCTTTTGAGACCAGATCCAAACGTTATTGAAGTGCACAGCATTCTGTTAACAGTGAGCAGCATCCTGTGTCTGCTCAGCCATAGATTTACAAATATTTAGGTGTTTCAAGAGGTTTTCAGAAGTGACTGTGTGAATAACTGAAAATTGATGCATCTACTAATGTTACACAGCTTTGCAAGGTCTTTCTACAAGCACTTGTTATTGTTCTGGTAGCTGCCTACCAGATTTAAGTTAGAGTTGAAAAAAAATAATAAAAAGGTCAGATTCTGACACTCACTGTCTTGGTGAAGAACTCATACTCCAATGTGTTGATCCAGAGGTGAAATGTCCTTTGGCCAAAAATAAAGCATGGAGGACCTGATTCAAAAGATGTTCAACTGTAAATGCATGTCAGAATAATGTTATCCATCTTGAAAGTGCACAAAACTAAGATATGCACATTATAATAACTGTCACTAATCTTTTTCTAGAAAGTGGAGAGAAAGCTACCTCAAGAGATAAACCTTTCAATAAACATTCAACTGAAGTGACAGATATGTAAGTTAGAATTGGCTTATCACTACATTTCCCCTCAGTCCTGTGAANGTCACGCTGATGAGCATGCTCTGTTCAACAGAATTTACAATAAATTATATTCTTGTTTTGATTGCTAGTTCTTGCATAATTAACAATAGTTAATCTCCAGTTTAATATATTGTTTGAATGAAAGACAAGCACAAATTACATAATGACATCTCAAAAGATTACATGCTCCAGCTGTAAGACAATATCCTAACAATATCCTCCGTGTGCATCCCTTGGCAGAAAAATCTCCATCGGCTCACTTCACATATATGCAGGAGAGTTCTGGCAGGGTGGAAATCTGAATTTAACTGCTGTAGATTGATTTGTGATGTTTGCTAATGATTGTAATGTGTGTAGCCATTCTACATAGCTTTCTCAAGAAAATTTTGTAAAGGAAGAAAGGTATGCAAATTAGAATGTTGCAGAATACTTAATCTATTCGTTAAGGATATTCGTGCATTATCACTTTGTAAACCAATTCAAGAAATGAAGAACTACTAAAAAGATTGTACTCAAAGCTTCCAGTCAAGACTGATCACCCATTAGTCCCATTTCAGAAGCACAAATGAGTTTCTGGCTTCTGTCCTGCAGCCTCATTGTTCACATTTTATATATATCTGCTTACACACACAGAGATTCAGCTCCAGAACAATAGCAATCACATTAATTTGACTCACCCAAATATCTGAAAGAACTTTGCAAGAAAGACAAATATTCACATTTTTAAGATGGGAAATGAAAATAGGAACAGTTTGATCCAGTTTGGACTAGAATCCAAGCCTCATGAGTACAAAGCCAATAGCCCTACCAACCGGACCATACTGGTTAATGTAAAGTATGACAGATACAAGTAAAGCAAGTCACCTGCTCTCGGATCATCCTCAAATGTCCATCTGGGGTCTGTGCTCCAAGCACAACCTGCAGTGCTCCAGACTCTGCCAGCACAATACAGACAGTGAATCTCCATCCAAGGAAGCCGTGCTGCCACAATGTTACAGTCATAGACACATTCCCTATAACTAAGCCTTCACCATCTGTTCCAGCCTGTAAATGCAATGAAAATGAACATAATTCACAACTCAATCATGTCATAAAAAGTAAAATATAAGTGATTTAACTGTATGTCCTTTACTCAATACAGCCGCTGTGCTTTCATTTACAAACACAAATCATGAAAGCACTCTTCTTCCCCAATAGTTATGTAAGAAAGCTAAAATCACGTTTTTTGTATCTCTTTTCAAACCTTAATGGAAAATTTAAGGATGTGCTAATGAAAGAACCTTTCCTCCTGCTGCCTGAGTTTCATGTGCTGCAATACAAGATGTATTATCCACTATGCTTCTATTTTCCAAGGCACTAACAAAAATCAGTATTCAACAACCCAGCACAGAGTACCTCAACCTGGATGTCAGACCCCTTGGAGGTAAGCATTAAATGGACATGATCCTCTCTTAAAAAACCCTGTGCCTGTGATGTCTGTAAAACCATTTTTAAAACATTGATTCAGCAGCTGGTGTGTTGAAACATCATCTCAGCATGCTCGCCAATATTGTCCCATGGTCTGCTCATCTGTATTTACCTGTCTTACGGACAGCTTATATGCTCTTTGTATCACAGACTAAATGTCTTTGCTTTTGTGCCACCTCTCAAAACTGGCTCTATTCCACAACCAGGTATACAGGTGGAAGTGCACTACAAGAAAGAGCAAATATTGGTCTGATCTTACTAATTCAGTAATAAATTCTCCACCCCAGTTATACAGGATGAAGGAGACATTATCCAAAGACACATGCCCAAAGAACTCCTCCTTAATTTGGGGACTGCTCAAATGACCTGTGCAGTGGTTGGTCCCTAAACTAGAGATCAGGAGGCAGAGTTTTACACCAGCCTCCCTGGCCTAGGACCCTAAATCAGGAAAGGTATTCAACAGGAGACAGCAACAGCTGGAGGTCCTGTTTAACCCCATTAGGCACAGAGGATTAAGCAGTGAACTTTGGTCCCTGTGTGTATCTTCTGCCAGCACAGCTTCATTTAAGTAGGGGAAAAAATCTAGTTACTCAGGAAAAAAAGTCATGAAGTGTAGAAAATATATGTTGCAGATGGTTGTATACACAAATATTTTTATTAACACAATAAACACAAAATGAGGCAATTGCAGAGATCATGCCAGAGTGGCAGATCTAACCTTTTTAAAGCAAAGTTTAACACGTTTCTGTAAAATAAAAACCCTTTATTTTGTATAATGTAATGTTATGTGTACCTAACCTGCACAACAATTTACTAAACCTTCATACTGTTAAATAATTAAAGTGATTACAATGGTGCCATTGCAGCCTTTTACGAAGCAATAAGCCAGCTGCCAAGTGGAGAAACTATGAGGTCAAAGGGAAGGAATAGGCTTGTCTGAATGCGATACCACATGAACTAGGCAGCTGGAGTGTTTGATAAGCATACGTATTTATTTCTTTGCTTGTTTAAAAGTGAATAGTTGTTTGTGCAGTGAATGAAAAACGAAGATGTACAGGGGTAGACTGGTTTTGGCTGGGATGGAGTGAAATTTCTTCACAGTAGCTTGTTTGGAGCTAGCAGCTGTAGGGTGCTCAGCTGCTCCACGACACAGGGAGACACAGGAAATTATTATGCCAGCATGGCAAGACACACTTCCTGTTTTACAAAGGCAGCTATTTGTTTTTAAAAAGCTGCCATGTTTCACAGTAGGAGTGGTTGCATTTCAAGGAATGATGACCCAAGCTTTTTAGGCACATTTTTAGTGTTCATTGGACACCTGATTTATTTTCCTTGCTCTCCTCTTGTTGCTAATTTCTAAAGAAACCTTCAGTTCCCTGATAAAATGCAAGCCAATTTTAAGCAGAAGATACAGTTCTGAGTTTGCAGTTACTTTGTCAGCTGACAGACAAGCTCAGATATAGCCTTGTCTCACTATTTCCTGAGGCTCATTTCATCATCTCTAGACAACTTTCAAATTTAAAAATTAGTTTTTCATTTCCAGCCCATTTCTAAAGTAGTATTTTAGTTTATTCATCTTTCATATATGAAGTTAATTTTTGTCATATTTGTCAGTTATCTGTATGAAGACTTCAAATGTCAGCTCTGAACTAAAATGTTCTTAGCATGTCAAGCAACGGTAGTAAAAGACAAACAGAAATGCTGAAAGATTTTTTTAGTAACCTTAATAAACATGTTGGCTGCATCTTTGTTAACTAAAATAATGAGTAGCTATAATGATATTTTGATCAGGTTTAGCCAAGCTGTTTGAATCAGGCAAACCACTATAAAGCCATTTACTTCAAAGGCAACACTTCTAATTCTTCTTAATTTTCCTGCAGGCTATGATGTTTATAACCAGACGTGGTTGATGGTAGGAAAAACATGTCTAAAGTTGCAATTTTCTGTAAACATTTCAGCAGGCAAATGCATTGGTGAGGAGGATGACTGAAGCAGGAATTAAAAGTAAAATATAATCCCCATGGAAGTTTAATTTCAAATAATTAGCAAATTCACCTGATCCTGCTTGTACGATCATGACTAAGTAAACATGAATATTAGCTGCTCTCATCTACCAGTTCAGTCACAGCATGCCCTAACAGCAAATAAACACACTAGCTTAACCTGTCATGGAGGTTATAAAGTTAAGACACACATCCAGAAATGAGACACAAGACTTCACTTGATTCTTTTTATTCAAAATAGAACAGTGCTAACAGAGTGGACTGCTTTGGCTGGGATGGAGTTAATTTCCTTCATAGTAGTTTCTGTTGTGCTATGTTTTGGATGCGTGACCAGCACAGTGTCGATAACACACCAACGTTTTAGCTATTGGTGAGCAGTGCTTTTAGAGCATCAAGGCCATCTCTGTGTCTCACACCACCCACCAGTGAGTAGGCTGGGGGTGGGCAAGGAGTTGGGAGAGCACACAGCCGGGACAGCCGATCCCAACTGACCAAAGGGATATCCCACACCATATGACGTTGTGTTCAGCAATAAAAGCTGGGGGAAGAAGGAGGAAGGGGGATGTTGGGAGTGATGGCACTTGTCTTCCCAAGTAACCATTACACGTGATGGAGCCCTGCTTTCTTGGAGAGGGCTGCACACCTGCCTGACGATGGGAAGTAGTGAAGGAATTCCATATTTTGCTTTGCTTGTGCACACAGGTTTTGGTTTACCTTTTAAACTGTCTCTATCTCAACCCACGAATTTTTGCACTTTTACCCTTCCAATTCTCCTTCCCGCCCCACCAGCAGGCAGTGAGTGAGCGGCTGGGTGGGGCTGAGCTGCCTACCAGGGTTAAACTGCAACACGCAGACTCTGAGAAATGCACATTGTCGCTTCTTTGCATCTCTCTGAGTGTGGTATTTACAGACTTTTTAGAGCTATAAGCTGAAGATCTCACTCAAAACGTCCTACAATCTGGTCAGTGAAAAAAATCCTGGGTTATTACAGAAGTGAAATGCAAGCAGCACAGTGTTGAGAAACCAACCTTTTCTTCTTTAGCTTTTCTTTATTTTCTAGCACATAACAGCTTAGCAAATGTGACAATTTGTGAAAAGCATCCAAAAATCCCAATGGCACTCTTTAATGAACTACATGTTTACTGAATGCTTACCAACCTGTCAGCCTCACCTCTGTGCCCAGTAGGGTCATGGAACAGATCCTCCTGGAAGACCTATTGAAACATACAGAAGACAGGGAGGTGATTAGACACAGCCAGCATGGCTTCAGCAATGGCAAATCATGCCTGAATAATCTAGTGGTCTTCTGCAATGGAGTGACTGCATCAGTGGAAAAGGGAAAAGCTCCAGATGTCATCGACCTGGACTTTTGTAAGGCCTTTGACACAGTCCCTCCCAACCGTCTTGCAGGTGAATTGGAGAGATAGGGGTTTGATGAATGGACTAGGAGATGGATAAGGAACTGACTGGATGGCCGCACCAAAAAAGTTAGAGTCAATGGCTTAATGTCCAAGTGGAAATCAGTAACATGATCTATGATTCTATGAAGAAGGAATAAGAAAATAAGGAGCACCCAGGACTTCCTGGAAGAGGTTCGAAGGAACCACTCTGTTAAAGCATGAAGCATTAATTTAGAAATTGATCTACTGTTTTATCCTCAGCTTTCCAAATCATAGAATTTCTTCCGGTTAGAGATTTACACTCTATTAGTGTAAATAGAGCAGTAATATCAGTATTTGAAAACGTAAAATTCAGTCTCTCACCTTCAGTAGAGGTGACTGCCCTGACCTGCTACAGGACCTCCACTTACAAAATCTAAACTTTTACAACTGGATGTTGAAAATCTGGTTTTCATGAGCTCCTAAATGACTGCAATTCTCTCTAACTACTCTCCCGTTGCTAACTTTAGTTGTGTCTTACCTGCTTAACAGAGGAAAATTAAACCACAAAAATAATGCATCATTCATTGTTCTGCTCTTACATGGCTCCCAGCTGATCCTGAGTGCAGAAGCACATAACTAGATTTCACTTACCTTGGGACTGCAAGTTCTACCATTTGCAAGACAGACAGATGTCTTCTTCTGCGCAGAGTTGTACAAAACAGATTTTGTCTACATCAAAATCAGCCAATGCAAAATTAATATATACAGATCATAGATATAGAACCATGCATCTATTAAATGAAAAGGGTTTTTTTGTTGGGTTTGGGGCTTTTTTTTGATGTTTCTGGGACAAAGCCAAGCCAGCACTGCCAAAGGGTGTCAGGCACTGCAAAATGAAGAGAGGCCATGGTCACTCACTGCCTTGGGGAGGAGAGGGGAGGGGAGCGGAGGAAGAAATGACCAGGCGCCTCAAGGACGGCATCCTTTCGGCTCCCTGAGCCCCATCGCCCAACCAACAGCCACCCCGGGGGGACATTTCCTAGCACAGCTCACCTCCGCTGTTGCAAGCGTGCCCTGCGGGGGTCCCGGCCACCCCCCATCTGCACCTGTCCTTGCAGAGCAGCAGCAGCTCCAGGAGGAGCTGGGGGAGGTAGCGGCAGCAGCTCCCTCTGCCCAGGGCTGCAGCCACAGCTCCTCCACTCCCAGCCAGGGTAGGGACCGTTCGCCTGGGGGGCCGCGGCGCCCCCCAAAGAGGAGGGATCCTGGCCCCCAGGAATCTCCTCAGCCCTGCAAGAGGCTGCCCCACTGGCAGCACTAGCAGGGGTCCATCAACTCCTTAATCAAGAAGAAGGAAATAAATTCCTCTTCGCTGACACAGCGTCTCGGTGCTGCTTTCTCCCCCTTCTCTCGGTGCCTTTCCCTGAGCCCGCGCCCCACCGTCAGGCAAGGGTCCTCGGAGCCCCAGGCCCATGTCGGCAGCGCCTCCTCCCACAGGCAATCCTGCTGCAGTCACAGCAAGGGAAGAGGTTCTGACAAAGCACCAGGCTGATGCTTGCAGAGGAGTAATGAGTGAAACGTTGAGCAGGCATTCCTCAAGCAAGAAGAGCGAGACCCTGACAACGCCTCAGGCAATTTCTGCAGAACACATTAGTGAAAAATGTACAGTTTGCTGATGTAGAAGCAGAGGAGACATACAACCTGAAGACCAATTAGAGTTCAATTAATCACGGGGGAAAAAAAGACATGCATTAATGTGAAAATAAGTATTATAGGAGGACAGGAAGAAAGGGAAAGGCACAGCAAATTAGGGATAGGAAGAGGAGGTAATACCAGAAGCGTTGTTCATATGAACACTAAGAGTACATATGGATCTTGCAGGTATGTTTAAAATGAATGAATAAACAACAAAACAAAACAAAACCAATGAAACAAACAAACAAAAGAACCCCTAAAACCCAGAAAAAAAAATATATGTGATGTTCTTTAAAACTTTGGAAACTCTTTTCAGACACATTCAGTTTGTATTTTGGGTGATCCTTTTGTTGGAGAGCAGGAAGAACTCGCTAGCGGCAGCCGAAGAAGGAAGGAAAAAGTAATAACATTTAGCACGTCATCTTTTTGTTTCTGAAGTTTCTCCAAAATCCCTAACACAGGTCATTCTGAGCACAGAGAAGGTTAGCATATGGGCTACACTGGAAAATTTGCAGCTTTGAGACCTATTTGTAGCAAGCAGCAAGCACAGTAACTAAACCAGTAGTCGCTGTCCTGCCACGTGCTCCTGGCCGTTGAGCCTGTGTTGGCTTAACTGATCCCGTGGGCTGCTGTGAGCCCGCGTGGTCACCCTGGGAGGTGCGTCTGAGCCGTCTGCAGACACGATTCAGCCCACAAGAGCCTGGATGGCAAGAAAGCGCTCCCAGGAGGATGGAGGGGCGCTCAGCCGGCGAAGAGCCTCACACAGGCGAGATGCCGGACGGGAGCAAGGCAACAGCTCGGGAGGTACCCCTCGCTATCCCCCCAGCAAAAAGCAAAGGGCAGGAAAAGAGGTGAAGAGTAACACACTCCAAAGCCTAGCTCTGCAGCGATACCCACCTTCCCTGCTGGCCCTCTTAAGAAACCACGGATTTGAGGGCAAAGGCTCTTGTGCTTAGCCCAACCTCCAGTACCAATATTCCACTTTAGAAGTTCAACATCATGCTGGAACAGACCAAGTCTTTTTCACCAGTCTTCTTTGTAATAGAAAAAGTAGTTTCCCCAAAAACACAGTTCATCTGGAGGAAAAAGAGATTTTGTTGCAACATTAAAATATGCAGGAAAATCCAAATAAATGTTTTGTCTTGGGTGGAAAAGACCTAGCCTGGCTCTTCCAGTGCTGCTGTAGTGCTGTGCAGTGTGGGATGTTCATGAGGGAGAACTAACACTTCCACAAGGCCTTGTGGGGGGTCTGACAGATGTAGTCAACCATATCACCCCAAAGTCGAGCATTTCAGCACTTTTTAAACAAATTCAATTAGAAATGTTCATTTTGAAACAAACATGCAGTATCAATGCTGATCAGATGTTGAAATCCCACAGAAATTAAGCAGGAAATACACTGGGCTTAAAAGTTTGATCAACATAATTGAAATGCGCTGTCATTTTGCTCACATACGTAGGTTACTCTGTTCACATGGAAGGTTTTAGTGCACTCATTCACAAGCAGGGGAGGAAACTAACGTAACAATATTTCTGGTAATTCAGACTGTTTAAATGAAGATTGAAGTGCAAAGGTAAATTGTGATAATAGTCTAACTTGTAACAAGTGGTAATGTCAGCTTAATGGAAGCGGTGTGGGAGCCATTAAGGACTAAGTTATGCAGAGCACAACTCCTCTTGCCCCGTGGGACTAGAGCTGAGGGAAACTTTGGACTAAAGCTAACAGGCAACGGTGCTGTAAAAGAAAGCCTTAAGCCGAGGCTTAGCTCGTTGAATTGGGATTGCTAGTAAACCAAATACAGGGGAAAGACATTCTGGGATAATAATTCAGGGGCTCATCTGGTCAGTGCTGGAATGCTAACACATCTAGTTTATTTTTGTCTTGATTTAGCCTCACTCTGTCCACACCGAGAGGGAAAGTCATCCTCTGGCCCACTTCAAACATTGTGCAAAAGAAGGTAACAGCTGCTGAAACCTCTAATACTCATCAGCACAACAAGATCCTGAGCTTTCCCGGTAGGGATTACTCTTAAGAAAATCTAATCGTAAGAAAAGATACTTGGTTTGTGAGTTTATTGACACTGTACCTCTTCTTCTGTCACTTTAGGTCATTTTTCCTTATGATACTCAGATGTTCATCTGAATCAGATATTCTATTTTAACAAAGGACCCTCCACATTACCCACAGATAGAACTTCTTGGGACACTTCTCTTCTAGGTTTATCCAGTTCGTGTTCTGCATCCTCCCACCAAGGCAGAATTCCTCATTTGGGCCTCTGAGAAAACTCTTTGAAAAGATTCTCTCAAAATATCTCAAGTAACAGAAGCTGCCTCTTCATTTTACCTGATTTAGGTAAATCAGTCAAGCTGAGATGATTTGGAAAACACTAAAGAATGAAAACCATTATTATTAATTCATTTGGTGAATAATTAATTCATTACTTTGTCTTACAGTAAAAGGATAAATGAGTTTGGGTTAAAACAATGGACTAGGACTCCAGAGATCTACATTGCAGTCCTGTCTCTGGTATAGAAATCCAGTTCTGACCTTGGGTTTTTAGTCTTTTCATCTGTGCATCTCAGATTTCCATTCCCATCTGTTTACCGTCAGAAAAGTGAAGAATGAGGGCATGATTGCATGAGATATTCTGTTACTATGGTAATGGATGCCACAAAAGAGCCTATTAATAAATATTTGAAAACTCTGCAGCCACCTCCTTACTATCGCCTCAATAAATCCTACCCCTCCCACTCCATGTTATTTTGCATTAGTATTTTAAGGAAAGGCATGGACATTTCAAATGTTGGGCTTTCTATAAGGCAATTGCATCATCCATATACCCTAGCTCATGGGATGAATATAAAGTATTTGTGCATTTTATAGAATATTATAGACATGCCCTACTCAGATATAAACACAGCAATACATAAACATAGCAATTCTCCATATACATGCCTTTTTTTTTTTTTTGAAGATGAAGAAATCCTTAATTAGTAAGGATTAATAATTTCTTATTTCCAAAATCTAACTCCAATTTTTGTTAACTCTTGTGCATTCAAAAGGATTAGTCAAGCTAAACAACATTTGGATAAGGTGTGTAGGGAAAAAAATAATACTGAAGCATGTGAGATGATACAAAATTCCTATTTTTCTCAGACTATTTCACATGGCTCCGTACACTGAGGTTTGCATTGGATAGACAGTAATGAAACATCCATAAGTCACTTTCAATTTCTATTTGGTAACAGTGGCCAGTGCTTGCAGTAAACCATGTCTGAAGAAATGGCATTTATTTGGCATTAGCGAGCCCACTGCTAACTTTGTTCAACAAATTCGTAGAACTCTGGCCATGTCACGCTAACATATATGGGGATTTCAGTTAGACCTGTCCTTTAGAGATTAATACAAAACAAATACTACTGTATGTTTAAATGAAGACACTGGCTAAATGATATAGGTTGCTATTGGTATAAATCTAGCCATTCAGGCAATGAGAAGTTAGTTCAAAGCCATCTCAGGTAGCATTGCAATGAGGACAATGGATGTTCACAGCACCTCAGCTCAGCTTTTCAAAGTGTAACAGCTGCAAAACATTCAATTTATCTCAAAAGAGTCCTGTATTAAAGTTATATCTTAATGTCAGAGCAATATAGTTGGATCTAGTTGAATATCATTATTGTTTAAGGACATTCAATGTTCCCAGTAACCTGCAACTAAATATGCATTTACAAAACCATAAGATAGTAAATTAATTGATCAATGACAAGTCTTTTAGGGTTGCTGGGAGAATAATTACTAGTGTTCTAAAATACAACGTTTACTGAAAACTTTATAACTGAGAGCAATAACATGGGCTGGTTTGGTTATAGAAAAAAGCTAACAAATACTTTAATTTCCCCCTAGATCCTGTAGTCATAATAAGGGATTAAAAAAAAAAAGATATCAAAGATTTTTTTTTTTTCCCCAATGATGGACATTGCTCTATCATGTCTTTCCTATTTTGTCCAGAGCTGGTAAAAAGCTGGGGAAAAAATTGAAACTGCATCTACAACTTTTCTGGGTTTAGGTCTATGCTTCTCATTTGGAGATCTGCAGTCCTGTTAGTGATTTTGTATAACAAAATCTGAATGTATTTAGGTCACTAGTCAAGATATTTTTACTTGATAATGAAAAAATAAGAAAAAAAATTATTTCTGGCTCTGAATTCCCACAAGAGGAAGGAAAAGTCACCAAACACTTGCTTCCCGTACAAGATTTCTGAACAAACACCACCAAATACTTCAGATCAGAGATCAAGTTTCGTTTCATTTCAGTGAAGTTTCATACTGTCTCATGTCAGATCTGAAATCTCTTGAGGAGAACCTCTTCGTTGACATCAGTTCTGGGTCTTTTCTAAGACACACATGTGCTGTGGTCAGTGGGCGATCTCTTGGATAACAGAGCTAAAAATCATCAGCAACCTGAAAACCCAGAGTTCACTTCCACTATTAGTTGATCACAATTATCAGACAGAAACCCAGTACTTTCCCAGCAAACACTGAAAATATTCAAATATACTTCACAGTTTGATCATCTTCTTGCTTTTCTGGCGTTTATTTGTCCAACCATCACCTAGTGGTAGAAGTGTCATGGATCTAGACTCAACAGCTGCTCTTCCCAAAGGAAAAACAAAGTCACACATTAACACAAAGAATTTTTGTGCCAGGCAGATACAGAAATACCAGTTTATATAGCCTTGGCTGTTTTAGCCTTTATTTGTTCCACTTCTCATTTTACATGTTGTTAACACAGCAATGACTCCTAATGCTTGTAATAAGCTGAAGCAAAGTAAAATCTTGATATGTATGGCTAGACTCACACACCTTCATGGACAATCTGAAAATCTCCTTTAAGTAGGAGGAGTCTGTTCAGTATTGAAAAGGAAAAAAAAGACATACAATTCACTGACAACTACACAATCAAAATCATGAAAACTTAATAGGTTGAGGTGGAACTCTTTCAATGGTTTTTTTCAAGCCTCTTGGTGGTGAGGGAGAATCTCATACTTACCTTTCCCTTCTCACATAAATTTTTCCCACAGGCATGCTTCCTCCAGAACTTCATGCCAGAAATAACTGTGGCCATGTAAGAGTGCTGAACTGCTCAGATATTCTCAGTAGGACAAAGCAGAAATAAAATTGAGTTTGGATCAGCAGATCCGTAAGCATAAATCCCGCTTAAAATAGGTAATAAAAATTCTTATAAAATAATCACATGGATTTCTACAGAAGCAAAGGCAAAGGAAGATATGAGAAAATAACTGGTGCCTTCCATGGATATTTCAGAACTAACTAATATTTATAGTACCCCTGAAACTGGCCACTCAATATTACCTTTACGCAGGAAAAATATATTTGTCTGAATATTTCTCAAATGGCAGAGAGATGCCAGTGGATACAAAGTTGGAATACATTAGAAATGGACTTGATAAGACCGAGCTAAAAATCTTCTGTATGACTGCCAGGAAAAAGCAGTAAGAAGAATGTGAGACTTTTGGGCAATATTCATGCCACTATCACAAGAATGGAGTGTGATTCAGCTAGATTTATCGCTAATAACAGGCATCTAAGCATATTGCTAGGTAATCAGGTATCTGACAAAACACAAATAATTATGTTGTGTGCATGTTTCTCATCATAACTGCAAGGTTATAGTGATAACATGAGTTCAGGCTGAGGAAAGGAAATAAACCAAAAAATGCATCCATGAGAATAAAAGAACACTATTCACTATAAAGACTGCAAGTTGCCCTGCAGAGGGAAAATAACAGTGGAAGATGCTGGTAAGATATTTTTTCCTACTTTCATTAGGAAGTAACAGCAAAATCCATGACAAACTGCCACAATCTAGAAAACCATCATATATACTCAGGGATTGTTCAAAATAGATTTTAAAATAGTGGCTAAAAGAGACGCATCAAAATGTAATTATAAACAAACAATTGCCTTGGAGTTGGTGACTTTCTGCTGAGGCCTTGTAGGTGTCGTAGTTTGGACTAGTTAACATTTTTAATTGTTACAAAGAAAAAAATTTAAAGCTGTCAGTGGTAATGTTTGCAAAGGAGAAAAAAGGAAGAGAGAAAAGCCAAGAGAAACCATTCTCTTGATGAGTTTTGTGCATGTAACCAACACTACTGGCTTCCTTTAGGAAAAAAACAAAAGGAAGAAGCAGCAGCAAAGAGAAAAATTATGAGAAATAAAGTTATACAGCTTGGCCTTCTGCCCTTGAAAACCTCAACCCATGCTGTCAGTCTGTAGCTATTTCCACTTGTAAATGCCTCTAAGGTGTGTATTCATTTATGTGCACATGGAGCTATCCAGTGGTTATGTGCAGCCCAGGAGCACATTAACCTGATATTTAAACATTTAGGAGCTGCTTTTCAAAAGTGGTAAGCCTCCATCTGCTCACATTGGGAAGTTCTAATTTCTACCAATTTTTCAGCACATTTGGAAATAAGGCCCTCGATTTTAAAATGTATTCTGCTGTGCAGGCTTATGGTTTTGCTCTGATACTAAAAAGGGTACACTGGCATTTTAATTACATTCAAACTGAATGATCTATAAAACCTTTACTGTAGAATAGCCATTAAAGGTAAAATGAAAAGGCAGTCAACAGACTGATGAAAAAATCCTTGCAAACTTCTCCTGCATTTATCAGAGGATTACGTCTTTTTAATTAGGTCACAGAACAAATTCACTCGTATTGGTAACTTGATTCATACAGACCCATTGATTTCAAAGTAAAACCACCAACATATATTAACTGGAAATGTGAATAATCACGTCTATGAGGTCTATAATATTAGAGATTCATTGTTCACCAGATTAACAAAATGAACCTTTTGGCTATTTATTTTTTCTTATAGTCACCTCCTTTATACTCTTACTTTTAGTAACTTCAGAACCAGAGTTGATGCTAACGTGGACCACAGGTTGGTAGGGCATTGTAGAAGCCTCTTGGGTCATCACTAAACATTCACATTTCCCAGGGCATCACTTCCCTGCCTTTAATTCCTGACTACAACACCGTGCCTGCAGTGAAGGGAAGAATTGCTCACACCTGTAGCCTGTAATTGCAGTTGGTTCTTACTTCCCTGTCCAGAAAATATAGGTGCTTTGATCTCAAATCAAAATAAAGGGAGAAGAGAGGCAGGTTCGGGGAGGTATGGAACAAAAGAAATAGATTTTTTTTGCAGATAAGTTGAAAAATTATTTCCGCATACTCTATAAAAGGCAGCAGAAAGATCAGGTGCTCTGACTTTCAAGCTGAGATTTGCCAATTTTTTTAGACTACTTTCTTAAGGCCAGACACTGAACCTAATCAGTTAGAAAATCAAAACCATGGGGATAGTTTGGGGAATATTATCAACAAGTCTGTCAAAGTGCTTTTTGCCTGAAAGTTCTGACCACCCTCTGATTAGGGTAATTAGATGAGATGGAAGCAATCATATCGAGCCTGTTGCACACAGTTCCTTCCCAGGAGTAATCCATGAAACAATGCTTACAAATCTATACCAGCAACTGTTGCTAGGCAGTCACAGAGCAGGGACTATGTATTTCTGCTACACTCATGCAGCTGAAGATGTTTCTGTGGAGCTGATTTTAGTCAATGCTCACCTCAGATATGAGACCCTGTGGTCAGCCTCCAATAAAGCAATGCAATTAAGATTCTGCAAGAATGAAGTTAGTATGTACATAGGGACCATGGAGCCTGAGGAAAGCCAGCAGCTGCTGGGGATTTAATTTTTTTTCTATACCATTCTTTTGACTTTCTATTTTATTTCGGTCTATTATTTCAATAGTGAAAACCTCTGGCATATGATTAATTATAAGGTTGTTCATGCTCAGAAGAGTTTCTCATCAAGGCATGCTGAGATATTATCTTGCATTTAGCTAATCTTTTGCTGATGAAGTTGACTCTTCTGTTGAAACAATGAATACAGCCTTACGCATCAAACCAAACGTCCCTTGATTGCCGCCTGTACCCTGCCACTCTTTACGTGCAAGTTATCATCAACTTCTAATGTTCTTCTAATGTGACAGCAGTTGATACATACAACAGATTTTTCACCTCCAAAGAGCCTTGAAGATGTGAATATTTCTTCATAATTCCAATGTGGGTGATAATAATATTATGGATTTAGGCAGGAGGTATTCAACAGTATATCTGCTCAACAGGCATTCTTTCCTACAGCAGAAACAGTGCTGCAGCACGCAGGTTATGGAGAATTTGGGAACAGCACAATAAACTGTGGTGCAGTGTTAATTTCCCAGGACCTACTGGCTTTAAAAATGAGTGTGAACATCTGAAGACTTTTTGCCATTTTACAGACTGCCAAAGTAAAGGATGGGAGGCAGATGTCCTACAAACAGAGTAACTCAAATAAATCAGTGAGTCCTGCAGAACATGAACTCCCCTGAAAAAAACCACCACACTCAAACATTTGTCATATGTTCATTTTCTCCAGAATATTTCTTCTCTTGCTCTTTCAGAAGCAAAGCCAGGCAGTTACCGTACACAGACTTAAACAGAAATCACTTTCCTCAAAGGCAGGAAATATTAAAAATCCCAGAGATTACTTGATGGCAGGGATGGAAAATAGGAGGTTTGACTTTATGCCATCAAAGCTACCCTCCCAGCCTACTCTCACAAGCCATCCTACAGAGCCACGATGGCCAGGAGGAACAGTTCACCAGCAAGGATACTCTACCTGCAGGTAGCCTACATCACCACACACTTTATTCCCAGGACAGTGGAAAGACTGAGAATGTTTTGGAATTTGGAAGATGATTATACTAAAAAGTGCTAAGGAATCCAAATTACGTGGAAAAAGGCCCTTATCTTCACGAATTCCTCTGACGACCAGGAATTGCTCACATGATTCTCCCAGCCAGTTAATGAAGCCAAAGAGGCCCTGGCTCAACATGGTGATAACTTATTTCTCTTGAAGTGTTTGTGGAATGTCAGGGAGCAACAAAGGAAAATATGATCAGCGCAACAAAAAAAGGGTCACATTAGCTGCACAAGATGCCAAGCTATTTCCCCTGATAACTTTTTTTTGGGATGTATTTGTTATAATGATTTCCTTCTGAAACAAATCTCATCTTGCTTCTGTTAAGGTGTTACAAACATTGATGCTGAATCTAGTAGAACAGAATTTCAGGCATTAAACTATGAACATACTTTCTAAGACAACATTAAGTGGCAGAGGGTTGAAATATAAACCCAAACCTTAAGGGAGAAAGACGCATATCCTCACACAATCAAGCTGACAGTGAGAGGCCTGAAATTGCAGGAAGATACTTTGAGGAAGACCATGGAGTATTAAAGGTGATATTGATCCTGAGACTCCAGACCGGCTTGACGTAGAAATTACACAAAAGTTAAGAGCAGTATTTCTGAGGTCCCTCCACACTGAGGAACAACTGGCACACTTGACCTAAAAGGAAATAGTAAGACTTGTATTAGAATAGGATCCAAGTTTCTCCAGGGATAGCACAGAACTGCAGAACAGTACCTAGGATCCTAAACATCACAGCCAATCTGATGTTTATGCACCAAAACACCTACTCATTGTATAGCCTTTCTCTATCCTGGTCTGTAGGAAAAAAAGGGTGCTCAGCAGGTCAAGGGATGGGATTGTCCTCCTCTACTCTGCTCTCAGGAGACCCCGCCAGGAGTACTGCATCGAGCTCTGGGATCCTCAGTACAAGAAACACATAGACCTGTTGGAGCGGGTCCAGAGGAGGGCCACAAAAATGATCCGAGGGCTGGAGCACCTCTCCTGTGAGGACAGGCTGAGAGAGTTGGGGTTGTTCAGCCTGGAGAAGAGAAGGCTCCGGGGAGATCTTATTGTGGCTTTTCAATACATAAAGGGGGCTTATGAGAAAGATGGAAAGAGGCTTTTTACCAGTGCCTGTAGTGACCAGACAAGGGGCAATGGTTTTAAACTGAAAGGGGTAGATTTAGATTGGACATAAGGAAGAAATTTTTTTAAATTAGCATGGTGAGACACGGGAACAGGTTGCCCAGAGAAGTTGTGGATGTGCATCACTGGAAGTGTTCAAACTCAGGTTGGATGGGGCTTTGACGAACCTGACCTAGTGAAGATGTCCCTGCCCATGGCAGGGGAGTTGGGCCAGATGATCTTTAAGGGTCCCTTCCAACCCAAACCATTCTATGATTCTCTGATTCTATCTCAGTTGTTCTAGTGATAATAACCAAGATTTCCTGATCTCTGCACCTCTTATGCCAAGTTTTCCTAGTCCAGATCCTGAACTGTCTTACCTGGAGCAACACATAATCATGTCAATGCTCAGATTTCACTCAAAAGGGTAAAATATATTCAGGTTCTTAGTTTTATAGCTATCGTAACTTGGCTACAAATCTGAGGGACAAGTTTATATATAGCATCTCAACAATGTCACACTTTTAAGATGTTTTACTGTATATAAAATAAGTTCCATGTTTTGACTGTGGCTAACAGCAAGCTGAAACTTCATAAAGTAAGTGGAAGTGTGGTTTTTTTCACTTAACAAGGGAACAAAGAGTCTTCCTGATCTTGCATTGGTTGAAGACCTGCATGTGGTCAGGAAGCACAGAACAGGTAACACATACTCCACAGACTCAAGGGAATCATCTGCCATCTAGTGCTCCCAGGTGGGGAGGAGGGCCACCCCCCAAAGGTGGTAGTGATGAAGGAGCACACACTGGGCTCCTTAGCAGTTCACCGTATTCAGCCTCAGCTGCTCCTGCTTGCTCGTTACTCAGGTTCAGATCTCTCAACAGTCCCATTGACAGTGAGAGAGCATAACCCTGAAATACAAGCAAGACACAAATTGCCTTTGTGATTATTCACCTTCCTTCAAGCTAACTGTTTGCTGTGCATTTTGGAGACTGATGGGAGAGAAGTTCCTGAAAGTGTAAATTGCATCCTTTGACCATCCATTCTCCCCAGGCTGTGAAACTTCTACTTCAGTTCAATGCCAAACTGCTTGCTGATGGAGATGTCTTTATTTGCAGTGAAGATGAGGAAATCAGTGCAGAGGAAAAAGGACAAACCCAAAAAACTGTAACAATTTTTCACCCTTTAGTAAGACAGGGAAATATCTTTTTTTTTTAATATATAGGCAAAACAGTCCATAGTGTTCTATTAACCATGGACTGACTACATTGATGCTTCTTTCTTTTTCTTTTTTTTATAGCCTTTTGGTGATAAAAGTTACTGCAGATATCTTTTTTTGTCAGTATAACCCTGCTATTGTTTTAATTCTAATATTTAGACTTGCGTAGGGAACATGTGTAGGAAGATGCTTTATGAGAAACAGAAAACAATAGCAATTATAACACTGCAACAGCCTAATACAGAAGTATGCCCATCTGTCTTAGAAAGTCCAAAGGACAATGGGTGCAAGATTTCCCGTGACAAAGAAAGGAACAAAACAAAATGATTTAAGTAGAAAGAAACAAAGAAGAAAGCTTTAGAAAATCAAGAATACATGGCATGTGAAGCAACCATTTCAAACAACGTAAACACCAAATAAATGAGAAATTGATCACTAAGCCAATCTTCTGTTGTTATAACTATTGCAAAACATAGTAATAATTTTCGGATAAGTACAGTGGAACTAATATATTTTGTAAGAGAGATATTTTATGCTTTCCCTGAAGAGGCATCAAGTGAGTAATAATATTTGTACTGCATTTAGTGGTGATTTCAATTCTAAAGGAAAATGTTGTTTCGTTGTAAACAGGTTAATAAGACTGTGCATGCAAGGTGTTTTTATGTTTAGATTATAGATAAGATAATATTAGAACCATGTTGTTGGTGTAAACCATTCAGTTTTCAAACAGTTTGGAAGAAGATGTGTTTGAAAATCAAATATTCCACAAGGCAGTCTTAAACACACTGTGTTAGCTGCAATCCTGTAATGAGACCTCCCCAGACGAACACATGCTTCCCTGTGCTGGACTCCCAGTGAAACACAGGGTTAGTTCACATAACATAAATGTCCCTGGCACATTTCCTCTAGCTCATCTCACTGGAGGGAGGACAGTGATTTTGGCAGATCCTGAACACAGGAGACAGGGTGACAGTTTTAGCCCCGTGCCTGTCTGTACTTTACTCTAAAATGACAGAACACTGGTGCTTTCAGCAAAAGGCCAGCACTGTTCCTAGACCACAAAAATATTACCCAGGGTCACAAAGAAAATCTGTGGAAAACTGAAGAAGTGAGCAACATCTCCAGCATCTCAGTGGGAAGAAATCCCTCTGTCTGCATCCTGATGGATCCAGGTACAGCAACCAGGGGTGTAACATTTTGTAGCTGTAGAGATTAATGTATTGGGTGTCAGACTGAAAGCTTCATTAATTTTTGCTTTGTCACTAAACAGATTTTTAAGAGCATTTAAATAGCCAAGGATGATATGCCTAACAGCCAAAGAGCTGCAAAATGAAATGTAATGCATGCCATTAAAACATACCTGAGGCAAATACATTGAGGTGGTGTCGTGGTTTAACCCCAGCCAGCAACTAAGCACCACAGAGCCGCTTACTCACTCCCCCCAAGTGGGATGGGGGAGAGAATCAGAAGGGTAAAAGTGAGAAAACTCGTGGGTTGAGATGAAGACAGTTGNAACTCCTGGGTTGAGATAAAGACAGTTTAGTAGGTAAAGCAAAAGCTGCACACACAGACACAGCAAAACAAGGAATCCATTCACTACTTGCCACCGGCAGGCAGGTGTTCAGCCATCTTCAGGAAAGCAGGGCTCCATCACGCATAATGGCTACTTGGAAAGACAAACGCCATCACTCCGAACATCACCCCTTTCTTTCTTCCCCCAGCTTTATATGCTAAGCATGACATCATATGGTATGGAATACCCCTTTGGTCAGCTGGGGTCAGCTGTCCCGGCTGTGTCCCCTCCCAGCTTCTTGTGCACCTGGCAGAGCATGGGGAGCTGAAAAAGTCCTTGACTACTGTAAGCACTACTTAGCAACAACTAAAACATC
>WAAD01007731.1:3272-18436 GCA_013389945.1 Fregata magnificens
GGGAAGCTTAACTGCAGTCTGTAGTCAGGTACTCATGGCAATGAAAAGGCCCTAGGTTTTACTTTGACTAAAATCCGGAAACTCATGACTTTATCTAAGTAGATGTGTCAGACTACATATGACGATGGACTTCTTGCCCATGTTAGACTGTATTGTCTCCCTAAAATCAGTAGTATGACATCAGTATAAAATTGCTTCAAGAAAACTTTTGATTCCCATTTGGACTCTGATGTAGCTTCAACTTGTTTTTATTAGGAGTTTCAATATATTTGTTTTATTAGGAGTTTCTAAATAACACTTGAAAATAAGGATGATAGGGAAGGGAGAGAGTAACCGAGAGCCCTGTGATAGTGTGATGGACAGTGTTGACAAGCAAAGTGCCTGGAGTGATGTGACAGAAAGGGATCACAAATTCAAGAAAATGGGGCTTAAGTGGGGTCATCTCTGGCATTGCATGTAAGCAAGGAAGTGTCTACCAAGCATCATTATGGAGAAATCCCTCAAACCCCTTCTGGGAAGTCAGCATGCTGGGGTGCCTCTGAAGTGCATGCACACTATTGCATGCAGCAAGGGGCATAAACATGATAAGTTAAAAACCTGTGTGCCATTGCAGGGCCACGATCTTGTTGCAGTCATGGAGACATGGCAGGATAGGTCACCTGGGGTACAGGGCATTTAGGAAAGGCAGGCTGGGAAGATGAGGAGGGGGAGTTTCCCTTTGTGAGACAACAGCTGGAATGCATAGAGCTCTGCCTGGAGATGGATGAGGAGCCAAGTGAGAGCTTATGGGTAAGAATCAAATTGAAGACAAGTAAGGGTGACATTGTAGTGAGTATCTGCTATAGGCCGCCTGACCAGGAAGGGTTGATGAGGCCCTCGGACAGATAGAAGCAGCCTCATGTTCACAGCCCCTGGTACTCACAAAGCTATTGATCAGATGGTGATTGGTTAGCTGTTTCTGGGAAAGGAATCACTAGATCCATATTAAAGTGTATTTTTAAGGCCCAGGCAATTGAGTTTCTGGATGCTTTGCGGTAGTACAGTGAACCTATAAAGGAGAATGCACATGTTAATTGCTGACCATGCAAAATACACTGTCCTGAACGAAATCATAGGTACAAGTAAAATTTTAAGACAAAACAGTATAGTTGAAATTAAAGTTTAATACAGTTGCAATTTTAAGTTCTTCAGCTTAATTTGTTCAATGCAAAACTGCTGTTTGAAAATGTAGTTTTAAGAGCACTCTGCAAGTGTTAATTGAATTTGGAGCAATTCCAGTGTTAAACTTTCTTAGACCACAGAATTCTTGACCTAGCTAAGTCTTGGTTCTGTTTGGTAAAAGATCTTTTAAATGGACATAGCATTGGCTTCATTCTTAATAATGATAAACAGTTCAGAAAGGAGAACAGTAAATATTTGGTTTATTTACCTCCTGGTCTTTGTGGAGATCTCAGTCTAAAACAGAGGGGTCTCTACAGGAGACAGGAAAAAATCCATGCTGCAGCTTTTTTTTTTTAGTTCTCATGTCTACAAATTTCTTTTGCTGATGCTCTACTACAGTAAAAATATACTTGGGGTTCCTGTTTCTCAAGAACACTAGGAAACATAAGATATTCCAAGTGGGTAATTTTTCAGTCAGCCTTTGTATTTTGTTGTGATTAACTTCCAGCAGTAATAATATTGTGTTGTTAGATCTGCTGGTCTCTGCTAACATAATGATGAACATGGTAATAATAAAGAACTTAAAGCGTTTCTTTTAAGATAACATAAAAATATACAGTGAACCTCATCATCTGGTGAATGGGGTGGTGTTGTTGGTACTAGCAGGCCACAGGCTTTATGGTGAGCTAAGAACATGAGTCTTGGGTCTTGTCTTGGCCTGTCTGCAAGGGGTGTTTTTAGTTTGTTTGGTTGTGGCAACACTTATCTAATGACCAGGTGACTGTTATCTTCTTTCTTTTAACTTTTGCTTAGCTACGTACACTTGTGTGGTGGAACATCTCTTGTGGAATACAAATTGTGTTCCTAGAAAATACTACCAATAAGCAGTCATACAGTGTAGAATGAGCTATTTGTGATCCTAGAATAAAATTCAGCATGTAGGAGTAAAGGTATGGGGTGATAGTAAAGGTGGCTGGGCTACAAGCGGCTCTCTAATAGTTGCTATTCATCATTAAAAGAATGCTACCTGGGGATCTGACTTAAAACGGATTTCAGGGATAATAAATAGAACAAAGAACATGTTATGAACATCTTTGAAACACACCATGTATAGAAAATTCAGATGCAACTCAAAAAAGGAGCAAGATGTCAAGCATGTTAGAAATTGTGTACACCCAAAGTGAGGGGGAAGGGGTAGGGCTACAGCAAGCTCATGGCAACCCAGATCTTTCCCTGGGACTACTATTATTTTGATGGTGGATATTTCTTCCTCACTCCTTGGGGTACAGGTTTTATTTTTTACATTTGGTAACACACTCTACACTCTTCTCACCTGTGCAAGTTTATATTCACAATGGAAATGTTAGCAGTATCAGTAATTTTCAGAAAGTACAACTTTGTGTTCTTCCCAAGGGTCAGAGCCATCCAGTTATGGAACAGAACTGATACTTAATGGATCAGTCAGATGTGTGAGCCAAAACACTTAAAGGAAATTGGAGAGTTGAAATCCATACGTGTTCAGAAGGCCAATGTGTAATTTTTCTTCCATTTCAAGTTCAACTTGTGTCATTTTAAGCATTCTCAGTGATATAATGCTTTATTCTCTGGAAAGAAGGGAAGGAAGTGTGAGATAGTTTCTTCATGTTACTGGTTTTTTTTCGTAGCATTCTTCTTCTAGATTTGAATCGGTATCACAATGTGTCAATAAAAAAACCCAACCAAAACCGAAAAAGCTAATCATATCTGAAGATGAGTAGGAAGGAATTATATTTGGCCAATGATCTTTCTGAATCGACAAGAAGTTAAAACCTGAGCTTTTGAGTCTTTCCCCCCATGTCCACAAAATCTTGGGCCGCTGTCAGAAATGTGTGTTGGTACAAAACTTTGATTTGCACATCTGGCTCTCTGTTGGCATGATTTCTGTCTGCTGAGTGTATAGCTTGTCTGCTGTATTAGTACTGGAAACAAATGTCAGGAAGTAGAATATTTAACATGAGCTGGAATTGTCCATTTGGAAAAGTTTGTTAGTCTTTGTCAGTGCCTCCTGTCTGAATCAGTGCTGCAACAGCTGCATGTTTTCTGGATGCTGGGACTAAGTTTTAGAACACAAAACAGGCAAGTATGTATTAACAAGAAGGATTTGGGCCTTTTAGTTTTAAGCATGCTTTCTAAAAGCATAAACATGTAAACAAACATTATTACAGTGATAATAGATAATCAATATAGAAGTGGTAGAGGAGCAGAAAACCAATAATGGGGCAAATCTTATATAAATGCATGATCAAACAAGTTTTGCTAATACAAATCAATCAAAAAAAGAGGATTCTTTTCCTGGTGGCGTACTAGTCACTGCAGAAGTAGCAAGAAATAAGGCCTGCAATAATGTTATTTTGTATATACAGAAAGTTTTCCCCTTTTTCCTGTGTTTGATGGAAAGGTTTGAATAAATACTGGTGGTTCTCCAACAATATACTTAATAATAATTATCTGCTTTTAATCTGCCAATAAGGACACTGGTAGCTTTTTAAAGCAGGTAATTTCCCACTCAGTGTACCTTCCCAGTGGGATTGGACATGATGGACTGGACTATCTACCCAATTCTTCACATGGCTGACAGCCTTGGGACTTACCTGACACATCAGAATTTAGCAAAGGAGGTGGTGACAGTGGCTCTCCAGAGGTCACCATCACTCCATTAAAAGACGGAATGAAACTGATCCCTGGGTGACTCTGTTATCAGTCTTGCCTGACCTTTCTGGCTGGCTTGCTCAGGCCACTGCACTGGTGAATAGCCAGTGCAAGCTTAGCTCTGCTGTTGGTTATGTGATGGCAGGCCAGCATGGGAAACTATTAAAATCATTAAATTGCACGCGTCTCTAGAGCAATAGATTGGCAGATACAAACCACCCCATTAGAACTATGAAATGCTTTTAACAAATATGGAATTTTTTTAATATGGAAAACTATCTTGGGCATGCTTCTTTGTAAATAGAAGCTATGTGTTTAGTCAATATAACCTCACTTTCACAAACAAATTTTGTACAAGAACATTAAGAAGGAGGGGTTGTTTTTTAGGTGTCAGTGACAAGGCTGTGTGCTATGTGTTGACATGTAGTAAATGACAGGTAATGGATGTAAATATTTCCACTATGAAGGGCTCCAGAAAGGATTGATCCATATATAAGCACTTGTTCTTATCTTGTAATTGAGACTTACTAGTGAAAACTGATGCAAAAAAGGCACTGAGTACCACAGCCTTTTGCCTGTTGCTTGTTACTAGGTCTACCGCCTCAATGAGCAGTGGGCCAACGCTCTCCTTAGTCTTCCTTTTCCTAGCAGTGTATATACAGAAACTCTTCTTCCTGACCTTCATCTCCCTTGCTAGCTTGAACTCCAGCTAAGCATTGCTGACTCTATTACTACCTATGCAGGCAGTGTCTTTGTATTCTTCCAAAGTAGCTGTCCCTGCTTTCAGCTCCTGTGTCCTTCGTTTTGTGCCTGAACTCAGTCAGGAGCTCTCCTTGTTTATCTGTGCTGGCCTTCTGCTGTGCTTGCTTGACTTTCTGCAAAGTGGTATGAACTGTTCTTGTGCTCTGACAAGGCTGACCTTGAACATTAGCCAGCTCTGTTAGGTCCCTTTGCCCTCCCAGGCAGTTTCCCATGGGATCCTGCCAAGCAGGTCCCTGCAGAGGCTAAAATCTGCTCTTTGAATTCCCTGACTGTAATACTGTTGTTGAACCTGCTCATTCCTCTGAGTACCTTTACCTTCCCGGTCTCATGGTCACTCTGGTCAAGGCTGCCCTTGCCATTGTGCAGCTGTTTCTCTTTGAGTGGCAGGTATGACAGAGAATCTCCCCTAGTTGTTTCATTGATTACATGCATCACAAATGCCTGTGATTTGTGATTGCATCACAAATCAATAAATTGCCTTCTATTTGTTCCAGAAATTTGGATTGCTTCTGCCCAGTTGTATTGTCTGTCCAGCAGATACCAGGGTGGTTATAGTTACCCATGAGAGACAGCTCCTGTGATTGTGAAGCTTTCTCCAGCGGCCTAGAGAAGACTTTATCAGTCTCCTCTTCTTGATTAGGAGGTCTGTAGCAGACATATACTACAGTATCACCTGTGTAGGCCTGTCCTTTAATCCTTACCCATAAGCTCTCAAGCTCTTCATCACGCCCCCTGCAGCAAAGCTCCGTGCATTCAATCCTCTCATTTATCTGGAGCACAACTCCTCCTCTATACCTGCCTACTCTTTGCTAAAGAGCCTGTATCCCTCCCTTGCAGCTCTCCAATCCCGCTGTGTCTCTGTAATCCCATTGAGGCTATAGGAGTTTGTGCGTAGCTGCAGATTTAATTCTTCCTGTTTGTTCCCCATGCTATGTGTACCGGAGTACACACATTTGATATGGGCCTGAAGTTGTGTCATTTTTACAGGGTGAGAGACTCCCTGTCCTGCTGTTGTCCACACATCTGCTCCACCACTTGCTCCCTCATTCACATCTCTTCAGGTTATGGTAACTCTGTCCCAGCATATGTAGTTTAAAACCCTTCTCACTAGAGTTATGGTAAAAATCTTCATGTACCACTTTGTTACTTGATCCCATCCTTACTTAGTAGCCCTTGCTCCAGAGGTCCTGTGGTCATAGAAGCCAAATCCCTGCCTACAACACCAGCAGCCAAGTGTTAATCCACTGGATGACTGCTCTTTTGCTCAAGCCTCCCCCCTCACCAACAGGGTTGAGAAGTGCAACACCTGGGCCCCCATCTTTCACCCTTGCCACCAGGGAGTCCTGGTTTTGACTCCAGGGCGGATGGACATGCCTTGTCTACTTGATTTGATTCTGGGGTGACGAATGAAGATGGGAATAAGTTTGTACTTTCATAGTGTATTTCTATGGAACAAGCTTGATATTGGTACTCATAGACATGGTGGTGCTCTTTTTTCTTTTTTTTTTCCCTGCCTTGAGATTGATTCTCTTCTGTGCACTGTATGGTAGGAGTTTGTGTACATGTATGTCTAAGAGTATTCTTAGATAAGTGCTTAGGGGCGAGGGGGATAAGTAGCAGGTAATCTTGGAGTCTTTCATCACAGAAGACCTTGTAATTGAGGATCCTTGTAACATAAAACCACTTGTACTTAACATAAAACATACAGTAAATGAAATGTTCCTTCAGGTAAAAGTGTGACCATTTGGGAAACTTGCCTCACTCTATCACTTAGCCAGTTGCTCTACTGAAGAGGAAGGAATTCGAGGGGGAGTTGGTGTGATTAGCACATTAGCTTAAAATCTTGAACAGTAAAATCCTCATTTTCTCGGTCTTGTCTTTTCTTGTCTAACTTGACAGGTCTATATGAGATTGTCTTTACAACTTTTTAAATAGTAGTAATCTTCCTTAGTTCTGAATATTTGCTTCAGCTGCAGAATGCACAAATAGGCTCTGCCTTAATGTGCTTCAATAGACTTTTTTTAGCTAAATGTTCCCTTCAGGGATTCAGATCCACAACTTTCAATCTTTTCTTCTTCTTACTTCTGTCTCTGTAAACATCAGCATCTCTTTAAGTATCTCCACTTCCTCCTCGGGCAGTTTGTCATGAGTTATTTCTCCTGGTCTGTGAATTCCCCCTAAGCTGACTTTCTCTTTCTTTGCCTCTCTTTAAATTCTTTTTTTCATTTTATTTTATGCTTGGTTCCATGTCAGCTCCCTTGGTACAGCCTTGACACTTTTGTGATGCTGCTGTTTGAAAAAACAAAATGGACTTTTTTCACTGTTCCTGACAATTGTCTTCTCTTCTAGCAATTGGGAAATTGAGTTTGTATAAAGGAAGAAACTTTTTAGAGGATGAGACTCTGAAATTGCAGATATCTTTGTTTCCCTCTGTAATTTAAAACATGGTAGTAGTCTCATTGATTTGGATAGTATCACTGGCATGCTAATGTTGGGCATATGTACAGTCCTTGTAGGATCGGGACCTTAAAATTTTTTCTGAAAAAGCTTGTCAGGCTTTTTCTAATTATTGTAATATAATCATAAAAAAACCCAGATAGAGAAGAAATTGCATAAATTGAAGGCTTTTTCCTAGGAAATTATTAGGTTCAGTTAAGTTGTGCTAGTTTCAGTATCATTTTACATGTCCTTTGGGTTTTAGAGACATATTCTTCTGGTCGGAAAAGATTTCTCTGCCTATATATTAGTAACCTGAAATAAAGACACCTTGTCCACTATTCTATGTGCTCATTTGTTTCAGTAAAAAAGGGTGTAAAACTACCTTCTTGATCTGACAGGTACTGGTATAAATGACCAAACAAGGTAAAAAGTGATAATGAATTTTTTTTTTGGACACCTACTTTTCTTCATTCTTCCAGATCACTATTTTCTATCACTCTCTAGAGTCTTTGTTCCACTTCCTTTGTCTTACAGTAGCACTAGAAAATATTGCCAACAGTTTGGACTTTTTTATTTTTTCTAGTTTCAGAATGACGCTTTTTCAGGAATATTTCAGTACCTCAGTGCTGTTCCTCTCCATCACTAAATGTGATAAAATGCTGTAGTAATACTGAAGTTAGTAGTTTATATTTGCGCTAAGTCTTATTTACACTTGTTTGTCATGCAGGTTAGGCTCCTCTGCCTGGAAATGAAGTCAACAAACGTTGTCATCCAAAACAGTCAGTGAGTAAGTATTTTGGAACAATTTTTAAGTATCAAATACCAAACGGACAGATTTCAGGGAATGTTGAGGAATGGAAAATGGTTGGTGTTCTTTACTTAAGAGATGATTGTTTCCTTTGATTCCTAAGAAACCCGCTTGCTGAATTTTCTATCCAGTGTTATAAAATACTGAGTTCATTATCATCAGATCAAAGTGATTTTGACTGTCACAAGTAACATCTTGGAAGGAGCTGGATATCATAACACTGCTTTAATATTAAATTAAAAGTACTGTTTTTCTTTCAGTGGTGGTAGTAAGAGTGTTATGCTTCTGATTTTGCTTATCAGTTTTTTCACAATGCATAATGGGAAGTACTGTTTAGCACCTGTTGGTTTTCTGCTTGGTCAAGGATACTCTATCTGCTTAGTTTGCTAAACTCTTAGCTCTGTCCACTTTTTCTTGTATTTCTGTGTCTAGTTTCTCACAGTAGTGTTTTTGCCTATGCAGAATACTCTCTTTGTAAAACACAAACTGAATCATGGTTTTGGAAGTAAACATGCAGTGTCTGTAAATTCATCTTTGGGCTAAGACATATACATGGAAATGCAAAAACATGAGGGGAACGGACCCCCCACCTTTCTTCACTGAAAGGGTTATCAAGCATTGGAACCGGCTGCCCAGGGAAGTGGTTAAGTCACCATCCCTGGAGGTATTTAAAAGACTTGTAGACGTGGCACCTAGGAACATGGTTTAGTGGTGGACTTGGCAGTGTTAGGTTTACGGTTGGACTAGATGATCTTAAAGGTCTTCTCCAAGTTAAATGACTATGATTCTATGAAATGGGAAGAAAGTGTTCAATGAAACTGGTACATGGCATGCTTAGCCAAATGAGAGGAGGAGGCTCTTTATGTAAAGGGTTCGAAGAAAAAGAGTATGGAGAATGCTGTGCTACAGGATGCTCTGAGTGCTAAAGTTATAAATGTGCAAAATATGAGAAACATGGGAAAGTTCTGTGATGAGAAAATCCATCAAAGGCCCTAAATACAGAGATGCCACCTTCAATTGAGGAAGTCTCTCTGTTGCAAGCTCAGGGAATACTTGAGGAAATTATTTCCTCATAATTGTTTTGTTTACTTCCCCAGCTAATCTCTGTAGTTTGCCATGAGAGGCAGCGTACTGGGCTAGATGGGTTTTTGATCTGATGCCTATGGCTATTCTTGTGTATGTCTATTTTCTTATTTACATAGGTAAAAGTTGTGCCCCCTAGCCACCCTCTCCCAGCATTCTAGTAAACCTCAGTCTGAGATAGCTAGTCTCCACAGGCTTCTCCTATTGCCAGTGGACAGAAAGGCTTCAGTTCTAGTGAAGCTTGGTGTTAGTTCTGGAGTGGGAAGGCAATTGAAACCATTCCTGTCTTTCACTGACAACAGGGGAAGCATAGAGGGTTTAGTTTCCTTATGCTAATGCACTCTGTGAATATCCACCGTAGTACTTGCCCAAATTGCTTACAATTTAATTTGAAGCAATGCGTAACAATTGACTGTTACAAACAAATAGGAGGAATGATGAGAAATAGAAGAACAGAGGCAACTGTAATAAAATCATTACATGGTTCCAAGTGACTTCCGTCACTGGACTTGTGAGCAGAATGAAGCATTAAAAACAAAGCAGTATGAAATGCAACATTCCAGCATATTTGAAAGCGCTGTGGGAATACTGACTCTTTCATTCAGATGTTGACTTTATGAAGGATGGTTATTTCTGTGCTGAACCTCATAAAACAATATGTTTTAAAATATTTGTCTGTTTTAGTCTTGTTATATTGCAAGGTCAGTGTATTGCTGCTAGGGTCTAAAATGTTAACAAAACACCCATTTGGCTCTGAATGCTCCTTTTTACTACAACAATGCTCAACTCTATTGTGTGGTGCTGCTATCTGTTCTGCAGTCGTCAAAGAACAAAAAAATCCCAAGCAAACAGAAACCCCTTGAATAAACTAATTCTCTCACGCGTTGTCAGACTGAATTAGTCAGAGAGCATTAAAAAAAATAAACCACTAGATTTATAGAGCAAAGTTGCCCTCCGTATGTATCATTTCTCTGTGTGCATGTATACACACATAAAGATGCCCAAAATGGTAGGGGTGGGAACGTATGTTTGAACTACCCTGTCTTTCCTTACAGCCTCAATGTGAAAGTAATTACTTCCAAATCTTCAAATTGCACTTAATTATAGACTCTTGCTCACCACTTCACTCAGAGGAACTACACCAAACTGTCCTTTTAGGTTCCTTTTAGTTGTTTGAATGCTGTGTAACCTGGGAGTGGTTCTTCACTGCCCATTTGGGTTGAAGTTATATAGAGGAACTTCAGGAAATGGAAGCTCAAAGTGTGTTCCTTGTCCCTCATTATGGAGGGGGGGAAAAAAAAAAAAAAAAAAAAAAAAACAAAGAAAAAAATTAAGTGAAAGCAACTCTTAATACCCAGTCATAGGCAGACAAAATATTTTATATGCAGATCTGTATGCATATAGTTACATATATAGATGAATACACAAGAAATCTGGAGTGGATTTTGTAGATCTTAGGAACAAGAGGAAACAGCTGAGGCTTTATTGCTGCAGTTCAGCTTTGCTGAGCATTGCAAATATGGGATGTTGAAAGAAGAGCTGGTAAGATAGCTGTTGGCGTAAGAGGCTCACATTTATCATCAGTTTCAATTAGAACAAGGTACCACACTAACAAAAGCTACAGCAAATGTGAGGATTGAAAGTAGTGACTTGATTTACAGTTACCTCTGCGCCACTGATGTGTTTATCAAACAATTCAGATACAGTAACAAGTAAAAATACTAATGCAAAAGGAGCAGTCAGATCAAACCTAACTCCCAAGCAAAGTGTACAAATAGTAAATGAGAGAGGAAAGAATTAATAAGGGGGAAGAATAGAAAACTTGTGGAAGATGAAACCAAATGCTGTAATTTAGAGTCCGTGTAAAGATTCACAATGCAGGAGATGATGGAAAGAGTGTTATTGTTAGGTGACATTAGGTCTTCACTTCTAGAAGCTAATCATAAATAGGTCTCTGTTCTTAAGCAGCGATCTAAGTGGAGAAAAAACCTGATGGTACTAGCAAGAGGTATTGGAACAGCAAGCAATGCAGTTCCAACACCTAATTCTACAAAGATCGGAGAAAGTCCTACAAGGGATAACTTGCTATGTTTGTGGCCATTTTGTTCAGAATATGAAAGATCGTTAAGTCATCCCTATTGAAAATGTCATTAGAGTGTAAGTCATGCAGCAGAGAAATCTGAATGTCAGTGAAATAAAGCATGAGAGAGATTTTCCTGGTGAGGCATGAAGGTTGCCATCTGTAAGTCCTATTTCTTCTTGCTTCTTCATTTATCGTTGGAAGAGGGGGAGGATAAAAAAATCCAGTAGAATAGAAGATAGTGGGTTATTTCAAAAGATGTTATGTGAACATTATACTATTGATATTTGCTGGGGAAAAAAATATTCACTTCTGTGGATCTTTCTGTGCCATCTGCGTGAGTCTTATTTGTAGGAGACAAGGAGGATTGTCAGGAGAGACTGATCTGCAACTCTGATGTTACAGTAGGCTTTTTGGCAACTCACCTTTGCTATAGAATGTGTGTTGTTATCTATGCCTATTACCTTGTTTGGATGACACTTTCAACTGGCTTCCCTTCAGCATGTCTTTGGCGCCAAAATGCTTCCAAAAGAGACTTTCAGGTTGTGACAGGCTTGCCTGGCTTTCTTGGCCATGCATATGATATGATGGTTTCCAACACAGATCAAAATGAATGGAGTAACTACATGCTGTTTGGAGATGTTTACAGCAAGTTGGACTGGCTGCTAGAGAGGAAATGTGAAATTTGGAGTGAAGCAGATAAACCACCTAGGATGCATAATTCGCAAATGGCATTCAGCTGAACTTGAACAAGTCCTAAGGCATGCCTTCTGGTTTGGAAAAAAAAAAAAATTAAAATTTCAGCATTAGCAAACGATGCGGAGTAAATCTTATCAAATTTAGTAATCTAAAACTTTTTGAGACTGAAAGCTATTCAAATAGCTAAACTTCGTGTACTGGGTCCGGCTGAGGGGGTTGGTTTCCCGGCGGCAGGCTGCCGTGCTGTGTGTGGGTGGCCGGCGGCGGCAGCGGTGCGCGGCTGGTGCCGGGCGGTGCTGGCCCNGGTCCCTGGGGTCCCTTCCCTTTGGTTTCCCCACGTCGTCTTTCTTTTGTTAAACTGCCTTTGTCCTGGCCCACGAGGTTTCTTTGCACCTCGTTTTCCCCCCCTGCCCTGCTGAGGAGGGGAGCGACAGAGCGGCCGGGTGGCACCTGGCCTCCAGCCGGGGTCAAACCACCACACTTCGGTATGTAGTACCAGTCTAGATACTCTAGGGCAACTGGCTTGGCCCCAGGCTGCTTGCCTCAAAAGGGAGCAGGTGTGCTGTAGCTCTTCTGTCACCTGCAACAGCCCTATGTGGGTGTCCTGGATACAGAACATATCTAAAATGGCATTAGTCACAACCAGTAACAACAGAACTTAACAATAAGCCTCCAAATTCCTAGCATATCTATGTCTTTTTTGGTGTGACATTTATTAAATAATTTGGCAATATTTTTTGACATAGCTTTTTGTATGCTTTTTATGTAAGCTGCTAGAAATCAGGAGGACAGATCTGTAGATCTGTTGTATCCATGTCAAGAAGTTTCATGGAAGCTGAGCAACCATAGTTTTAAATGGAGGGGCTCCTTATTCACAGTGCAGTGGTGATAGTTTCACTGTGAAGAACTTGGGACAAAGTTTGTAATTTTACCATATAAACACAGCCTTAGTGAAGTTCAGGTTTCAAAGATTTCAGATGATCTTCGAGGTAGGATTCAAAGACTCTGTCCTTGTCTGCTGTGATTTCTTCTTTAAATAAGCACATGTTCTAACTGGAGACCTCTTCTAAGCAGTCAGAAAAATGAAAAATCTTTATGGGGCATGTTTAATTTTGTTTACTTTGTCCTGGCAACATTTCAGCACCTGCCAGCTGAGTTCAGCACATCAGAGCTGAGACATTAATGAGACTTGCTAGAAGAGTTTTCAAGACTGCTGCAGAAGGTTGGGTTACATGTCTTGGCTTCCAACAGAGCAGTCACTGCACCAATGGGACTGAAATTATCTTCACGTGGGTCAGTGGCATGATACTGAAAATACGGCTTGTTTATCCTTAGAATACGAAGAGAGAAGTGTTCTTGTAAACCTGTGTGCATACAAGTAGAAAAATACAGGACACAAAGACCATGATCTGTTTGGGACCCAAATTTAGTTTTCCAAGTTCAATAAGGAACTGCAGAGAATGTGGGAAGGAGAGGTGGAAGAAAAGTAATTGCTGATATCATCAAAGCTACTTGGCAGGTGCTGGTAGTAGGTAAGAACAGACCTATTTTTGAGCCTCCCTTTTTGAAAGGGCAAATACATTACTATTACTGACTGCTACATCGACTTGTTTTAATTTATGCAGGTCAGTGTAAGTCATCTGGGCACTGAGGGAAGAATTTCAAGATGGGGATTTTCTGACATCATTGTTATGGCAGAACCCTCAGTTTACTTCTGAACCATTTCTGGTTTTCACCTAAGGCTTTGGTTTTCAGAGGCATACGTAATCCCCACAGAGCCGTGGCTCAGAAAAAGCACCGCAAAAATCAGTGTCTGTGGCACCCTTCATGTAGTAGAGTCATGAATGATTTTCAGTGGAATGTCTGTCTGGGTGGGTCAAAAGAGAGGGAAGGATATTGTTTTGTCAGAGGAATAGGGCTTATCTGCTGTGTCTCCTCATATGGTAAGGAAAGACTTGAGACTGCAGTGGTACTTTGTTAGAACCTTGTTAGTACACTTTTCGTTCAAGGATGTTTCCATGTGAAAGCTATACAGAAATGAGGAAAAAGTCTGGAAGAGTAATCAGGCCTTCCTTTTCCCTATGAAAATACAGTCTACATTATATTGTTCAGGAGTCTAAAATTGTCAATCACTGTAAATGTTGTTTTAGACTATTACATGTGTGTGTATGATCAGGTTTATAGTTAATCAATTATTAGGTGAAGGAAATATGTAGTAGTAAAAGCAGTCTTCATACTTGCCAGCCTTCTTTGGTAATGTAGCATAAACTGCAGGTAGAAGTTGGAGTTGTTTAGTGGCATTACGAAGTCTGGTTCCTCATTTGCCATTCACATTAGATTCCCTTTTGTACCATGCCAACCTTCCTTCTAACCTTTTCCCTTATTAGCAAGACTGGTCTCTTTGACTGAAGATGAGTGCTGTTGTTCATCCTACCTGGATTAGGGTGTCTGTTCAGAATGGCCAGTATTTGCTTTTAAAAAGTTAAAAAGTAATGTAAACATTTTGCTTATATATTTTTGACGCTCTACTTCAGCCTATAAAGTTGTCTGCGTTTCTATATATGATTTTGGGTGCAGGGGGTCTGCCATCAACTTGAGTTGATCAGGAAAATTACATAAAAATGGCTATATACCTCTTTATATAATCCCAGAGCACTTTCTGCATGTTTGTTCAAGCCAAAATAGTTGTATTAGAGTCTCTCATTTTTATATGTCATTTCTATTTCTATAATTTTGTAGAAAAGCATGAAAATCTAGGTTGCCTGGACTTCAAATTTCTGTAAGGCAAAGAAAATAACTCAAGGTTTATTTTATAAATTTTCACCATTCTGAAATCTGTGTTTTCTCTAGATCATCGTTAGTGAATTTTAAATCCTTGAAATCAACTATATGATAAAGTTCTTATTAAAATGTGATTGCCTAGGATCAGACCCAAAGATCTGTGTAGGGAGGGATGCAAAAACTTCTATGCTTCCCCATATTTTAAATTTTTTTTTAAATCCCAAATTCTTAGCAGAATCTACTATTTCAGGCTTTATTTATGGAAAATAAAAAATAGAAAAGGAGCCCATATTGTAATGAAAAGAGATTGTGTGAATAGATTAAAAGCTGTAGTTGTGGGAGGGGAAAAAAATGCCTAAAAATGCATTCCCACCCCCCTCCCAAAAACTCTACACTACTGCGTAGGAAAGGCATTGTTACTATTTTTCCAATGTGTGGACTACTTTTGTATGTTTTCCTTGTTTTTTTTTTTCTCCCCACTCCNTAAGTATTAATTCCATCAGAATCTTAGCACACAAACTTACTTTTGTATTTTTCTGAGATTTTGCCTCTGTCAAGTTATTTGTGATTGTGTCCTGCATTCATGNTATCAATTTAGGATATCTTCTCTTTTTTTTAAAAAAAAAAAAAAAAGAGAAGGACATTCATAAATCCATTTTAGAA
>WAAD01007732.1:4490-33737 GCA_013389945.1 Fregata magnificens
TGGAAATATTTTTAAGTACATGGAAACCAGGCCTTGGACAGGGCCTTGCATCAAGCAAATCCACAGAAGAGAACTGTCAGTAGATTAAAGTGTTCTCGGCAGAAAATGATGAAAATCTGCTACGGAAAATTAAGAGTCCACATACTGAAAATGTAAAAAAATATTCATTTGTGATGGAGATTTCCCAAACAATGTTACTCCTCATGTTTAGTGTGTAAACAGGGAAAGAATGAACCCCATGTGTTTCATGAGGAAGCCCCACAGTAGTTAGATCAGTCACCAAGACCCAGAATTAAATCTTGAGACAGGGTGGAGGCCTGTTGATTTTGGGGGAAAAGTGCCAGAGCCAAACCCAAACCCCAGACTCCAGCCCTTGGGCACATTCTTAATGAGATGCTATTTTTTTGTAGACTTTCAGTTGCAGCAACTATTTTTTTTTAATTATGTGTCTGGTAATGCTATGTAAACGCTGCAGGGTTTAGCTTATGAAAGGTTCATGAACTGAACCATGTGGTTTGGTTTGCAGCAATTGGAAAGAAAATTCCACCTAAAGTTATATGTAGGTGTCACTCTTTGATGAAAGATAAGCTTCTGAGGAGAATATCATCCCTTCTTATGCGGAGGGGGAATGTGTCCTCCCCACTTTCATCAAGCCTAAGGAACCCTTCCCTTGCTGGGGAAGTTAAGAGGACTTGTAACTTGCATGAGAAATCTCAACTCCTGTTGCAACATCAGATGATATTTGCAGTAGACAGCATACAGGTATAGCAGAAACCATACAGGTAACAGGTACCATACAGGTATTGTGAAGAGTGCTATAACGAAGTGAGAAGTGATCTGGGAGTCGCTGCACTTTCTCTTGTACCTCAACTTTGATATTGTTCCTTTAAGAAAATATTTATGACAAAAATCCAGAAAGGATAGGTTTATTCTCACTGGCAAAGAAAAAAATGGTAGGGGCCTCTGAGATGAACGTGCCCGTTTCAGTGAGGGTTCCTGCCTCAGGGAGTCGATAGACACCTCTGTGGAGTGAGAGGTTGGAGGGACTCATTGAAAGAAGCAGAGGCTATAAACTCAGGAGGAAAAGAAAGCTAAGGTCCTGGATTTAGCTTTGATCTACCTCTGTTGCTCATAGAAAAGTTGACTACTGATCTAATTGTGGCTTCTAAGGATATTAAAATGTTCTATATATTTTTTAAGAATGCAAAAGATGAAAAAATACTTGTTAAAATCAGTAGTCCAAGACCTTGGAAACACATTGCAAATCTAGGAAATCAAGAGTAAACTGGGAATTGAGTAAAATAATTCTCCCTGAAACAGTAGTAAACATATGGAATAATTGGCCAGCGAAGCAAGTAATCTAAATGAGTTTAAGAGACAGCTGGACATTTTTATCTCAGGAGAGAAAGGACTGAAGGATATAGTGATAAACCAGGGAGGTGAGGATGACATATACTGAAAGAAAATGCTTGATGAACCAAAGAGCCTTTCTCTAGTCAGCAATTTCTTATGTTTATAAATGCAATATGAATAGCTGCTGTGTGAATATGCTATTTCTACATAGTGTCACCATGTCTAAAGAAGAAACATTTTGTTTCAGAAGATGGATTTTACTGATGCAGCCTCCACTGCCAGTAATAGATCTGCTGGATCCACCCACTAAACACAAACTCAACTGCCCCCACTCTCCCTCGAAAAAGTGAATTATTTACACTGTACTTCATTGCTTCAACTTTCAAATTACTTCATGTAGTAGTACCTTACAATCCTTTTCTTGGCAAATCTGTGGCTGGTGAAAGTGTGATGTGGAGCCACAGATTTCCAGTCCAGCTAGCCTTCAGGGAAAATTTCCTTTATTAGTGTTTTGTCTCCCAGCCATGACATTTTGGATGAGCCATGGTAGAAACATCATTGATACAGATATTAACAAAAAAACCCAAATTCATTCCAAGTGGTGTCTCTAGCTAGTTCTGTCTCTAACTAGATCTGATGTAGCTCATAGTTTTCCTCCCTGTCATCACAGTCACACCATCATTTCTTGCAGAAAACAAAAAACAAAAGAGAGAGAGAGAAACATAAAATATAGAAAAATAGAAACAGAATTTAATTCTCATTACAAACTTTTGTATCCAGGCTCAAAGTTCATTTTCAATGCAAGTCCTATATGTGGTTACCTAACTACCCAACTGCTCCACAAATCAGACATTTGGATGTGTAATTGGCAAGGTTTATGACTGTAATTAATTGTGGTTTTAACTGATTGCAGATGCAAAATTGCACCTCTAGGAAAGGAGGCCAGGTTGAGGCCCTTTCAAAAATCATGTTCTTCAGGTTGAACCAGAAAGATTGTACAGTAAGTTGAACGAATTTCAAAAAGACTTGATTTTCCACTTACTTGCAGTTTTGCTTTTGCTGGTGAAACATCACTGGCTTTAGAACAGTTTTCCTGATTAGCACTGGTGCAAGTTTAAAAAAAAAAAAGGTCTCTGTGTCTGGAATTAGGGGTGTGGGAGGAAGCTGGATGTATCAGTGCTGAGTGTGCAGCTGCACCACTTGTGTTTGGAAAGAGAGGCAGCATGGCCAGCTTCCTCTGTTTAGAAGTGTTGGGACCGATTGGTGAAATGCCCATTCTGACTCTAAAATTACAATTTCCATAGTACCGTAGCCATTGTGCCTCTGTCCCCCGCTGTGTCAGATGAGCATTTCTGGGAAGAGTAACCCTTGCTCAAAGTAATGCTGTTTCCAGAAATTTAGATTTGCTCCAACACTGTGCAAATAACTCAACAACTAGGGTCTCTTAAAAGTAAACAAAGTAGGGAGGAAAGGGGAAAGGAAAGGACTGCCAGCTCCAAGTAGAGATTTAATAGAAACCCCTTAAGTTCAACTGTATTAGCTCCTTTGCGCCTCATCTTTTTACTGTGTGAAGGAAGTCTGAAATAAGGATCTCCACTATATTATCACAGGATAAGTATTTCTTTGAAGTGTTGTCATATTTGATTCATATTCCTGATTGCATTTAATGAAGAACAATAAAGCAATGTACCAAGTTTGTGTAATTCAAATAAGCTCACACAAAAATAGGCAGGTAGCCATATTCATTGGGAAGGGGGAGAAATATGGTCATCCCCAGCACATACACTACAGCCCCAGTTCAGAAATCACCAATTATTTAATTGCCCTATTCAGATATACAACGAAGCTTTCCATTCCTCTTGATAATTGGGATTTTCATTATCCTTCTCCCACCCATCAGGAGAGAGGATAATAAATCCCACTGTCTACAAATCATGCACTGGGCACAGGTCCCTCTTTCTGCACTTCAGGGTAGAAGTATTTGTAATAGAGACCATATTTGCTCAGTTCTCTTCTGCTTGGCAGGTTTATCCTTTATGCGAAACCAAACCTACAGAAATCATTCTGTAATCAGGAAACATATTGTTATCACAGTGTATTTTCCATTAGACTCCATGTGTTGGAAACATCTTCTCCTCCCCATTAATTTTCTTTTCTGCACTTAGATTCGTCTAAAAGGTCCCCTTTCTCTTGGGCTAGCACTGGAGGCAATGACTCACCGGAGACTTGTTCCCTAGTGACAGCAATAAGTCTCACTGGGCTTGCTTGAGAAGATGTTTGCCAAGCCTTTACTGCTCACCCAAAAGACTTGGGGTAGACAAGAAACTGTCTGAAAGTTGCTAATATTTTGCTATTTATATTTGAAGGTTCGTTTGTGTTAGCCGAGATGGTGCCAAGTTGCAGGGTAGAGAAAGGAGGGAGAACTCCAGAATACAGCCACGGGACCTCGCTGCTGCCTCGCTGTTCTTGGGGAGTTTTTCCTTGGAGATTTCCAAGGAAAAACTAGTTGAGGCAGTGCCTGGAAGACAGGAAATTTGTTTCTGATTGTGACATGGCCTGACCGTGTAAATCTATTCAAGTATTCAACTCCCAACACACAATAAAGGTGAATTTTCTTCCTCTCCCAAAGCTGGGTTTTTTTCCTCCCGAGGCATCTCCTCTGTGGCATTTTTTCTTGATAGTCCATGATGCTGGCCTGCTCAGCTCTCTCAGCCCAAACAAGTCCCCTGCGAATTCCAGAACAGCCTCCTCATCTATGTCCCCTCCTCTGGTCCCAGCCTGAAACACAATGAAGGGAGGGAATTTAGGGATATAGCACTGGGCCTGGACCCTTCATTGAAGAATCTCCAAAAGGTTAAGCTTTTTTGCTTCTCCCAGGGTGATATACTCTAATAGCTCTCCTTGGCTTATCCTTGAGATTCAAAACGTGTAAGAATTAGTCACTGCTCTGAGAGTTAATTCCTCTCTGATTCAGTTCTCCCCTCTGCAGGAGAAAGGGTCTAGTAATACTTACCTGACACCTCACACTGGAGTGAAATCATGTTGTTAATATAAATAGTTCACAGTTCATAAATGAAAATATAATGTAAGTTTTGAGGTTTATTTTAATTATATTTTCTGCAGGTTCACACGGTTTGGAGAGCTTTGGAAATAGAAAAATGTCAGAATGAGAGAGTTTGCATGACAGGAGGGGATTTCCTAGTCACAGTTCCAGTTCTCTTGCAGGAGATCTCGTAGATTGCCAGTGAAGAGAGAAATATATCTTCTTTTCAGTGTGAACAATTCCAGATTTCCTCCTTTGCAAAAAAAAAAAAAAAAAACCCCAAAAAAACCCAGCAAACTATCAGCAGAGAAAATAGAGAAAGTACTGCTTTAAAATTTCTGTTTCAGAACACTTTTGCTGCGCTTGCTTCAAGTTCCATTTCCTGCTTCATTGTTTTATTGTGACTGTAGTAGAAAACATATTCCCTTCTTTGTTTGTGACTCATAATCATTGTTGCTGACTATTCATTCAGCTCAGACTTGCTGCTGTGTCCCAGCCCTTGTCCGAGGCCTGCTTTGTTCTATTATTTGGTTGGGAACGCGAGCAGGTTTTATTCCTCTTTTTATACCTCACAAGGTAAACAAGGGAGAGATATTACATTTTCCATATGTTTCCAGACATATCTTATCTTTTATATTAGTCACTCTAAGTTGATGTTTCAGTCTGTTTAAAGTTGACCTCTCGAGTTGTGAACTTCCTTGAAAAACACTGATAAGCAAAAAGACTTTAACAGCAATTAGCGAGGGAGTGGTGGTGCCGTGAGTTAACATTAGCCTTTTATCTCAAGAAATCAGAATGCAAATGTGGCAAAAGTTCCCATGTAAAGAAATAAATATACTGGCAAATCAGCACGGTGGCTTCAGCACAGTACTTATGAGAGGAAGTGGCCTGTAGTTCAGAAAGCACATCATTCAAAGGTGCTTGCCAAAAGATGCGGTTTTTCTCTCAAGTCGGTGAAGGGAGGTGTGCTGCTGAAGAGCAACATCAGCCACCATGGCATTTTCCAGCTTTTCAGCATTCTGAAATCCCACGAGGACCCTGGCCTATTGATAGCAGCCCTGCGGAGAAGGACTTGGGGGTACTGGTGGATGAAAAGCTGGATATGAGCTGGCAATATGTGCTCACAGCCCAGAAAGCCAACTGTATCCCGGGCTGCATCAAAAGAAGTGTGGCATGCAGGTCAAGGGAGGTGATTCTGCCCCTCTACTTGGCTCTCATGAGACCCCACCTGGAATACTGCATCCAGCTTTGGGGCCCCCAGCATAAGAAAGACATGGACCTGCTCGAGCAGGTCCAGAGGAGGGCCACGAAGATGATCTGGGGGCTAGAGCACCTCCTGTATGAGGACAGGCTATGAGAGTTGGGCTTGTTTACCCTAGAGAAGAGAAGACTCCTGGGAGACCTTATAACAGCCTTCCGGTAGTTAAAGGGGGGCTAAGGTTGGGGACTCTTTATCAGGGAGTGTAGTGATAGGATGAGGGGTAATGTTTTTAAACTGAAAGAGGGTAGATTTCAGTTAGAGATAAGGAAGAAATTCTTCACTATGAGGGTGGCGAGACTCTGGAACAGGTTGCCCAGAGAAGCTGTGGATGCCCCCTCCCCGGAAGTGTTCAAAGCCAGGTTGGACGGGGCTTTGAGCAACCTGGTCTAGTGGAAGGTGTCCCTACCTATGGCAGGAGGGTTGGACTAGATGATCTTTAAGGTCCCTTCCAACCCAAACCACTCTATGATTCTATGATTCAATAGGTGGGATTTGTGCTGTGAAGGGCAAAGGACCAAACTCTGCTGCATTTCCGCCTTCCCCTATTAATACGCACTAGCAACTTGACCATGCAGGGTCAATTATTTCCCAATACTGTTTCGGTTTTGCCCAGGAGTTTGTAAATAACGGAAACACATGGTTAGGGATAGAGTGAAGAAATTTCTTCTTAATGAGGAGTTTATTCAGACAGGGTTGGGATTTTTTGCTTTTCATGAATTTGTTGATTACTCAGTGAGTGTTTCATGTAAATAAATCTGAGCCTGGGACTGCTTGCAAAATCAGTTCCCTGCATGCATCATTATTCACTTTTTCCATTTTTCCATTGGTTGCCTAAGCCACATGGCCTGATTTCTGATCAGTGTCTCCATGAAAGTAGCAGTACAACAGTTTTACTAACAAAAGGAAGCATGTTATCAAGTTTTCATTCTCTCATGGACAGCGTGGGAACAACTTACTGAATTAGGAAGAGGCAAGTTGGCAAAAACAGGGAGAATTTTACTTTTTTTTGTCCCAGTTCTCTTGCATCAGGTCTTTCCCTGAAATACCACTGTTAGAAAACATAGTAGACAAATGCGATATGGGATAAGATAAGATTTTTAGAAGTCCATCTTATCTGGAGAACAGTAACTCCATATGCACATGGGTTGATATTAAGGAACTGCAGAACAATCAGAAATTAGTGGAATACCTAGATCCTAGTACATGGGTCTATGGAAGAACGAGAGAGGGAACCAGTCCTGTGCTCAACGAGCGAGTCAGAAAGCTGAAGGAGAGACATCCTTGCGTCAACATTATGATTATCCCAGAACCCTGCCAGGGCAAAGCAGCTCTTATTCTAGCCGAGCTCTCTGCGCAGCGTGAGCACTAAGCATGACAGTCATATTCCTACCTGTCCCTTGTGGAGCTCAGCCCTCTAACTGCAAAGCCTTTGTGACTGTGGATTCAACAGTGCCTTTTATCTTTTATCATCTCATTCGACAGTTTTCTATTGGTTGTGGCAGATCCTCAGTGTTATTTTCACAAACACTGAGTAACTATGTTATGGGGATATTTGTTCATTCCTTGCTTGGAAGGTTGCAATTAGAGACTCCTTAAGACCCTACTCTGGCTTTGCGGGGAAAGGACAGTACAGGAAATTTGAACTTCTTGTTTACTTCTAAAGCAGTGCAATATTTGTACTTGCCTTCATACATTATCAGAATGTTAATGAGCAAGCCAGTAGTGGACTAAGGTAGGGAGCTACAAGAATACGGGCTTATTCCAGCCCTGATCCAACAACGGCAAAGTCCTAACATGAGCACTTCTAGCATAGCTGCTGCCTAGTCTGCCTCTTCTGCAACTGCTGGAGCATAGCGCTTGGTGCAAAGGTACAAGTCTGCCAGCACAAATGGTCAAGGTAAAGCAGGAAGAGATTAGTAACGATTCTGCCCACTTGCTCCATTCCAAAAACCACTGTTTTATTGCTAAGTGGATGGGCTTGGAATGAATTTATTATCCACAGACATTCATGCAAATGAAATTAATTTGTGCAAACACTCATGAGAAAAAGGAATGAGCCAGGGTTCAAAATAATCAGACTCACCTTCCTCCAAGAAACGCAAAACACTCCTTCATCCTCAGTTAGGAGGACAAAAGATTATTCTTACTACAGAAGGGGTAGTTACAGAGGTATGGGTTTGATTAAAACTTTATATTTTATAAAATTGTGTTATTATATTATTTTATAATGTTTAAGAGCATATGCTTTAATTAAAATTCCTTTAAAATGTAAGTAAGCAGCACAATTTTTAAAGAGGCTGGAAATCTTGATGCAAAATACTAGCTTTTGGAACCAGGAAAACCATTTTCCATTAACTAAAATAACAGATCTGTATTGTTTTCTATAAAGATGATAGTTAGGTATTCAGATCCCATTCCTGCAGGGTATTTGTGCTTTCCCTTACAGATTAGCAGCAGCAGCAGGATGAACCCCAGACTGTTTTGGATCTGACCCCTCTTCAGGTGCAGAAAGGAAATCAGTAAAAAAAAGAAAAATCATTTGAAAATTGCTGATCAAAAATCATCAATAACTCTGCTCGCTGACCTTGCTGTCACTAACAAGGCTGGTGGAGACTGGCGGCATCGCAAAAATAATCAGGGTCTAATATGATGCTGACCCTGTTGCCTCTTTTACGTTTTGGCATGAAAAGGAAATAACAGAATCTCTCCACAGGCTACGTATTTATAATTAATACTGATTGGCTATACTGGTAATTTTATGTGATAAAGATATTAAAATAGTGTCAATAAGCCAGGAACAAGTGATGTGTAAAATAATTAACACTAAAGGGAACATAACAAGTTACTTACTAAAATCCATAGATGGATTATGTGACTCTGTGATTACAAAGACTATGGAGCACATGACTTGGTATACATCTTTTGGTCCAAGCACCTCATTGCACTCTGTCAGATTACTGGCTCCTGACATTAAATAAAATTCAGGTATGATTTATGGGGTGGCCTTTTGACAGGAGGTGGAATCAGAAATGGTTTAGGCTTTGGCAGCGTTCAGCACTGTTTTCATTACCTACTGATATAATGCAAGTATTACATTTAGTCAACCGAATTATGTGCAGTTCTCTGAGATTCTCCCTCACTCCCTGTAGTCATTGTTCCACTCATAATAAAATTATCCTATCAATTTGCCACAAGAGGAAGACTGGAGTTCACTAAATTACAGCCATGTGTGTTTGTGTGCTAGACAAAGTGATACCAATTAAAAAAAAAACCCAACAAACCCAACTAGATTCTATTTTTAAATTGTTCATGGAGAACAGTGAGATTGGCTCACAGAGGAGGCCACCCCTGAATTCCAAGCACTGGAAATTTCATTTTCCTTAATTAGTAAAACAGCATCTATCTAGAAAAAGGAAAGAATAAAACAATGAGTGAGATACTAAATAATATGTCAGAAATGACACCTGGCCTCCCCTATGACTGATTAGTTTGAGAGATTTGCTATGTGAGGTGGAAGCATCATTTTGCACTTCTTTCCCCCTGCTCCCCATATAATTTTATTTTTTTTAGACAGCCTGAAAATGGTGTTTTTATATGCAGACAGCAAAACACCCCAGTTCTGACAGCTGAAGCAAAGCCATCTCAGTGGTTTAGCAGTACTGCCACACAGAAGACCTGAATTTGGGAGTGGCCCAGGGGCACTCTCTTTATGAGCCTTTGATGCTCTGATGTGTCACAGAGGTGATACGCTTTGACCCCAGGCAGCAGCGGTTGCTGACGGCTCCTGACTCTGTAAGCACCTCCTGATGGCTGAATTATGACGCAGCACTCACATGGCATGGTAGGAGATTGCTTAGCCCTGTCCTGGCTGGGGAATGAATGAAGTTAATAGCTGTTTCATGCACTATGTGCTGGTACACAAAATGCTCCCCAAATTAATCTGGCTGTGTATCAGAAGAACTATTTATAGAGCTTCTGCAGCAACAGCTAGGCTTCGCACTACGTGTAATGCAGAATGACTTCCTGGGGCCATCTCCACACTCTTTCTGCTTACAACCTGTGATTACTCCTCTGAGTTCCAGTGAATTACTACTTTTTTATTTTTAACAGTTACTAGCTGTTGTGACTTTCATGCCAATAAGCATTCAGCTGAGGACCAGAAATTGCTAGCGTATAGTTCAATCTGGAGACGTGGCATCCATGCCGCCTCCTGCAACTTCTGAGACATTGAAGTACCTCAAAGGTTCTGACTTTTGAGCAAGTCTTCCAATTCTTATTTCCCTGGATATTCCTTTTTTTCTTCTACCTTGCTGCTGTCTTCATCCCGTTGGTTGGTTTTATGCTGGAACTCTGTACTGTTTATAAGTCTCTTCTCATCAGGTGAAGGTAGCTATGGATCTTCATAAGTCCCCCTTATCCTGGTACTGGCAGGGTGTTCCGGATGATATTTTGTAGTTACATTTAGTCATTTTAATCCTGTCATGATTCCTTTCAGATACTGTATATGAGCTCCAAGCGATTGTTTCTTTGCTATTGCTTTACGTGTTGATTTTATTGCCGGGCTCACATCTCTGCATTATGGCTGTAGGTCCATGCCTTCTTTGCTATGCAGTGTTTCCTGCTTAGCTGATGTTTCTCTTAACTGATCTGTTGCCCATCTATTGTCCTTCTTCTGGATTGCAGCAGGCTAATTCCCAGGGAAATGATCTTGATTTATCTCTCTATGCTGGGCTCACATTTAGCTCCAGGGACAGTTTACTGCGGTGGTCCAGTGCTGCAAAGCGGGGATTAGTTCTTACCTTTCCTGCCTTTGCCATTTGTCTTCTGTCTGTCTCTGAAAACTGTTGACATGAAAGAGATCATGCCTGCCTATTTTTAATTTGCTTATGAGAAGAAGCTCCCAGTTTGACATTGTATTATAAAATTCTGGTGCTCTACATTAAGCTCCACATCGTATCCCATGTAATACCTTGCAAAATGTGACCTATGCTTTTGGTTCATTTTCTTGGTTCTAGTCCACATTTATTCAATCTAGCATTAAGCAGCTAAGTGGGCACTTAAATTAGGAGCATAGTTGCCCTTATCCAACCAACATGGATGGCGAAGAGCACTTTCAGAGGGCAGTCTGGATCATAGTTTAACTTGCTCTGTCGAAGTACCTACTTTTCTTTGCTGCTGGTGGAAGTGACTCTCCAATGCTTTACGTTATGCAGGATGAACTTGGGCCCATGTCTGCTTACCCAAAATCGGAGTAATGATTCCCTGTCTCTGGTTAGTTTCTACCCTCAAAAGTTCAGACCAAACCAAGTTTTGGGTTAGGAGTCCGTAAGACTGTAGCATCCTTTGTCAATAACTATTAAGCACCCCACGCTGCTCCATGCACATTCTTCACTTGTCTTTCACGCTTGATGCCTGGTTAGACAGTATATTCCTCAACTTATCTCTGGTATTTATCCCCCAAGAAGTGGTCCGTGCAAACTTGTTTTACTATGTAATGAGATCGGACTAGCAGTGTGCTGCCAGTTACTGAGGTTTAGCTGATGGGTGCTCTCTTATTGAGGAATAGTAAATCATTTGCTTATGATTGTCTACCCATATCCTGAATAGAAATAGGATCAAGATCAGAAAAACTCATTCTTAGCACAGCCAGGTGAAATCTTGGCCCTACTGGAATCTGAAGAATCAAACTAATAAAAAATTGAGATATCCTTCTACCTTTTACTTCATCCACCACTTCCTAACTGCATTTGTATTCCAGACACTGGAGGTGACAATGCCAGCAAAGCAGGCTCAGTCTTAAGTGCGATCTTGTCCATCTTAGGAGATTCACACAACAGTTTATGGACACACAACTTACCATGAAGTAAAGTATAATGTGCACTTGTATCCTGACAGCCACTCTGCGGTTATTGCTTACACGCATGTTCTCTCTTCATGGTAAATGCAGCATTTCTGGGACAATTTACCTCGTGAAGATGGGGTAAATCTGATTTCGTCTTCTGGAGAGCATGCACAGCTCATTAATAAGGAACAACTGGTATCATGTAAATTCACACTTTAAGTTATTCCACCAGAGATTGTCCCTGTGCCCTACCTTCTGGTTCATCACAGAGCTAATGAACCCAACCTCTGCTTTAAGAAGGGCATAGTAACTTCAACTTTTGAGACTTGCTATCACAGCAAGTCAATAACTGTGTGGGTTTGTGAGGGAATGTGGTGTGAAACAAGTCCTATATGTACTCTTATAGTTAGTGTTTCCAATTTGCTCCATGAAAACCACGTCAACTGTGGTTGGAACTGTGAAGAATTTTGCAAAGGTATTACTCAAGTACTTGTTGAATTAAGGAGAATTTAATACATTAGCTCATGGTCACAGTGCTACATAGCTAAGTCTGAGATGCTATTTCTGTTATAAGTGCACATTTCTTTGAGCTTTTTTGGTTGGTTGCTTGTTCCTAATCTCTTAGGCCAGAATACTGAACTTGCAATGCCAAAAAACAAGCTGCTCTATCGAGAATTCAGATTCTATTTTCTTATTAGGCTAGATTTGGGTTGGATATGGCCCTTGCCCAAATGTTTTACCTGTCCCTTTTTCAGTGAAATATTTTTTGACACATCTTACACTTCAGCACAGTCTACAGTAATACTATTTTTGGTGAGCTGGATGAAAAGGCAGTCAGCCCTTTGTGAATTGTTCAAGCACGGAGGTGAGGAGACAAGCATTTTTCTCTTCAGAATTTGTAATTTTTGCTTTTTGTTCTCAGCTCCTGTCAAATTTCTCTTTACTAAAACAAAAAAAAATCTGTACGCCATGCAAAAGTGTTTATGTAAAAACTGGTGTTGATTATAATGCTTGGACCAGAGCAAAGGTAGAGGAGAGTTTCATCCATAACCTTCACAACTGGACATGGAGTCAGATGCAGCCTTCAAGTGAAGTGGTACATACCCTGCTGTAAGAGTCTCCTCACAGCACCGGGAATAGGGGCAGATTCACCAGGACTAGTACCACCTGGTAGCACCCTGTGTGGTTGTCCACACCACTATGTGGCAGGGAAGTTCAGTGATGGTACAACTCCTGCATCACCATGGTGGCTACCTCCATCCCAGAGGAGCTGCTGCCAGGCCTTGCCCAGATCAGAGGAAGCCCGTCTGAGTACAGAACTGCATGAATTGGCTCCATGTTTATTTTCACTAACTGTAAGAAGATGAGTCAGTTGAGAATGCAGAGCCGATGCCAGCAGAGCTTCTTCATTGCATGACTTGTCTTATATCCACAAATCAGGCTGTTGACATTCATGATCAATGACAGAGAATAAGATTCAGAGAAAAGGATAGTCTGGCTGTACACATCCTTAAGACCAAAAGGTCTTAATGGATTCCATATGAAAGGAAAAGATGCTGTCCCCTACAGAATTCATATTTATGGAAGAATACAGTTCCTGTTCTTTGCAACGCACAAACTTTTGTATGTTTTTTTTCTGACTTCTACAAGTTGTTTATTTTTAAGAGATCAAACTTGTATCAAATAAGGTAATAGCAAATAAATAAGGTATATCCTAGGATAAATAGGATTTATCCTGCTGAAATCCTAGAATTTCAAATGTTAAGATCAAGTAATCCGTAATAGCAGCCAGGAAAAGCGGCAGTGTAGCCAAGTGAATAGTATGCTGGGACCCAGCAGACATGGGGCATTTTCTTCCTTGTGTCTCCGAGCTGCTTAGGCAGGTCACTTAACTTCTTTCTGCCTCAGTTATTCCATCTAAAAATGGCAATAATAATACTGTCATACTTTGTGATGCTAGGCAGTACTACAATAACCTCTTTTTTACATGGAGGAACTAAGAGATATCAGAAATACAAATATATTTTCTGCAATGGGCTGTTGCTTTCAAGGCTCAGAGAAGACTGTTAGCAAAGTTCCTATTTTTGGTTGCAAAAATGGTAGTTTCAAGATTATTACTAGAATGAATTATCTTCTAATAAAAATAGTATTTCGTTTAAGGCTTTCTTATTGAAGAATGTATACTGCATTCACCACACCAAACTTCATAATTTTTATTCATTTTTTTATCTAATTCTCTTATTCATTAGTTGTTCTTATTACAGCAATAGTGGATGACATATTCATTTTAAGCAGCACTTATTTTCAGTGAGCAATAACTCTTTGAAATAATTACATTCTGAGCTGAAATTTTCATGCTGATTTTCATCTCAAGAGTGAATATTTTGGATGTTCAATTTTGAAAATCTGAAACCAAGCTGGGTTATTTTTCAGGCTAAGAAATTCAAGAAATGTCAGGAATAATTTGGTTTGTTTTTTAACAATTCTGAAATACACTGCTCAATCTGGTTGCCTTTCATCAATTTGCTGAGTTTTGTATTTCATCTTGTACAAGAAAAAGAAGGGAAAATACAAGAAATTTTTTTTTAAAGCATATAGTGACTTAGGAGCTCAAGTTCTATGGAAAATCAATTAGGCAAATTTGCATAAGTCACTTAGGCTCAAAGTTTCCCAGATATACGTAGCTAGGTCTCATTGAAATAACTGCATTTTAGTTGAAATTAGTTACTTACAGCGGTGTAAGGTGCTTTTAAAGTTTTGGTTTTCTTGAAAATTTTGCTCAGAACTGAGTGCCTAGCTCAACGCCAAAAGGCAGCTGATTACAAATGCGGTGCCATTGTAAAGCCCTTACTAAGGCTAGTGGAAGGTGACAGAAGCAGCCTCGGTGACCAGTGGTTGCCACCAAGACAACTGTCACCCGTCAGTCAGGGAGAACGGCAAAAATTGTGCATTGATATTTTTAAAATTCCTGGAGAAAGGCCGGACTGCCCTCATGAAATGGGCGCTTGTGCTGCTCCATGTGCCTTTGGTAACCTAGTTTATTTATTTAGTGACTGGAGAATCAAAGCGAGAACTACATCTTCATTCGGTTGTATTGATGTCCCCCATCCTGTGTGGGGAGATTCTTCCCTGCCAACGATGTAAAGCTAACCTTTATCCTCTTAAATCCCTCCTTAAAGCTTGCCTCTACCTGTGCCTACAAATCACTCCCATCTGTCTTTGGTTAGGCAAGTGACTCTTGCTTTTCTGCTAAACTGTTTGTTTTATTGTTACTTAATCCTCCCAAACCACCCCCACCCCCTCACATCTCCCTGCGAGCTTTGTCTGATATGCAGATTGGGAAAGTTTTGGGGCGGGGGCTCTATTATTCTATCCGTATGTTTAGCCTAGCACAAGGGGACTGATCCTTAACTGACAGCCTGTGCATCATCATAACACAAAATAATAACAGAGGATTTTATAGGCTAGCAGGTATTTACTGGGCAAATGATAAATAGTGAAGGGGGGTTGTGTTTTGTGTAAGCGAAGAAATGTACTTAAATCTTCTGCAGGAACTTGAGCCTATTCAGTGCATAATCATTCCTAGCCTTTCTGCTACATTAATACACAATCAACTCCTATGAAGACCTAATTCCGTTGCTTTCAGGGATCCACAGTCCTTACCTGTAACAATAGCCAAGCTCAACTCAAGTTATATTTAAAATTTTTGCTAATCAGTATGGATTTGAATGCTTTCTAAGAAGTACTGTGTTCATTTTAAGTGCCTCAACTGGAGCTCTGTCATTAGAAAAGAAACATTTGGGGGTCTGGGAAACAAAACAGGAATGCCAGTAAGGTAATTATCATAACAGTCGACTCTGGGAGTGCAGGAAGTGGTGCTCTGTGGCGCAAATGCTGCTCCTCACAGCCCCGGTCTGAAATGAGACATTTCCACCAGATAACTCAAAGTAAGTTTTAATATTATTTTTAATCATGAAAACGTTTCAAACACTCTTCTGCCTATTCATTACAGCAGGAGTGGTTATTTCTTTTTTTAATAGGAGCACTTACAAACAATCCAAGTGTAATAACCAGCAGCATAAAATTATCAGTGATTTACCCGATGCTGAACTTCTCACTTGTCAAACAGTGCAGATGATTGTTTTTTCTCCTTTTCCTTAGCTCTTAGGTAAATTTCAATGCTTGGTAGCATCTCACACCAGACAAAGAGCAGGGAAGGGACGAAAAAGCACGAAGCATAAGCGTTGCAAGGCCAACACAATTTCTTGTTTGTGAATGAAAACCAGGGTTGTAAGCTAAGTGGGAAACACTAGCTGGGAGCCATCTCGAATCCCTGCAAGCAAAAACATCAGGGATCAGAAAGCCGGTTCCACAGGCAAGTGAAAGGCTGTTGATGAATTACTTTGTGCGTGTTTTAATTACCCTATCATCCTGAGATTTTTGTGTATTGATCTGAACAGTAGTAATAAAGCGCTTTCCTCCCTTCACTCCCTTCTAGGCATTAGAGCTTTGTCTACTAGGTCTGCTTCTAAGGAGAGAAATTACTCATCTTCCAGACTAGCATGGAGAAAGGGGGAAAAAAATACAAATGGGTGGGCATGATCTCTTCTGCTATTCAATATGTTTAAATCTAAATTGTTCATATGATTATTCCAGCATGTATTTTCTTCTAGGCTGCAGCCAGGCAGAAAAATTTAAAACATGAGAAATTGGACAATGCTAATGTGAAGTAAAATGTAGTTAAATGTTACATTCCTTTCAATGTCATTTACCAATAGTTATGTATCATACTAAAATTAAAGGAAAATATTAGCCTGAGAGTCAATGTATTAGTGGGATTTACAATAACTAATATTTGAATAACCCCGAAAAAAAACCCTGAAATGAACATTACTAACATTTGATCAAGAATGGCTCTGGGCAAAGGTGACCGGGAAGGATACCTCAGAATAATTTCGAGAAGGTATTCTTTGTGACCTCTTCAGGGATCTTCTAATTTAAAAGCTAACTATGCACTTTAAATATTAACCAGTATAAATCATGATAACAAAAGATACAGATAAAGACCTTTATTAGGTAATGGCAAAAGAAGAAGAAGAGGAAAAAAAAGTAGTTTCACAACAGCACTGAAAGAAAAGCATTTTGAACCTCATGTTACATGCAGATAAACTTGGACACTCATCTGAGCCTCAGTTCCTTGAGGAACTTACTTACACTGAGAATTTGGCTCATCTTAAAACTGCAAATTCTCTCATCAAATCACAAAGCAAGACACTAACAAACTTGAAAATGAAGTCTCTCTGTCCAACTTTTCACTCAGCCACTGGGACAAGCTGCCTAACGTATCCCCATTTCCCTCTCCTTGCAAATGGGGCTGCCAAAATACTGCTGAGACTTGTGAGACAGGCAGGCAAGCAGAGATCAGTGGGGCCCCCATGAAGCTTTTGCATGAAGGATGGGGCACATGTATGAGCGATGGGATTCCAAATCCCATCTTTACCCAATAATAATTAATAATTAATTAATACTTAACACTCATCTAGTGCTTTACAAGCATTAACTAATTAAGCCAATTCACCCAAGGTCAGTCCTTTGTACTCTCACAATACCCAAGATCTTTTTGATCATACACCCTAAAGAGTAAAAACAGTATATCAGTAATGTTAGTTTTAGCCTAACATTATTTGGCAATTTTGATCATTAGGGATGGAATTAATCAAATATCTACTGTGTCCCACTTTTGCATTTTATCTTCCATTCTGCATTTACTATTTTTATCTTTATTAATAGCTACTGCTCGCTGGCCTTAAAGAATTTCACCATTCAACAGAAACTTTTCTTTCCAGAGACTTATGCTAATTAGTACCTTGTTTGTGGCTTCAGTGTGATTTATGAGCTACTCTGAGCCCTGAATAACAAAATATCAGGCTGTCTCCATAACTGTCTATTAATTTGTTTATCTTTCTATCTGTCTATCTATCTGCTGAAATCTAAAACAGTGCAGTAACTTTAAGAACAGTGACACTAATGCAGCATTAGATTAAAAGAATGTTACTTTATACAGGCGTAAATGTAATTTAGAGGCACTTAGAGGAAGCTATATACTTAACATGATTCTTGGCCAGTGAAGACAGGTTGATCCCACTCATTTTGGGATTGCTAATTTGCAGTTAATTAGGAAGATTGATTCTGTTCTCTGATGCATAGGCCCAACCCTAAATGCATTTTTCCGGTTTCCGTGGCACCATGCTAGTTATCATTGTCATGGTGCAAGTATAACTGAATGACACGGTCCTTCATAAAACATAATACTTGGGGAGTTTGGGAAAGTAAATCTAGTAACCATTAGCAAACATTTTTCTGGTTTACTCTGTAGACTAAAATCTAGTGCCATCTGCATTTAAAACAACTTTCAAATTACATTCCTTTGAGAAGGTTTATTGCAATTAGCAAATAAAACCAGAGAGTTGATTTAATCCTCAACTAAAATAACACAATTTCAGAGTTTGAGGGAAATAAAATATTGACATTTTGCTGGAAGGAACTTGTATCCTTAAATAAATGCAGTGGGCATGGCATACTTAAGCTTGTACCTTTTATAGAAGCTAACATTTATTTTCAATGTGTTATCTCTTGAGGAGATTCTTCCCCTGCACTCTCAAAATACAAGCTGGTATGAATGGATTTGGGGGAGGAGTGAAGATGTTGGAATAATCTGCAGCTAGTGTGGGCTAGCAGTAAATCGCTGCTCCCTTAGAGCAGGGGGAAAGCAAGGGGAGAGCTGTGCTTCAGGAGGGAGTCTCGGGGCACAGTGTCTTGTGGGACTGGCCTGGCCTGGCCTGGTGCAGGTTACACCAGGCATGTATAAAGGCAGAATCTGTTGTCCTCATCCTGTGTGATTTATTGAACGAATAAGGCTTCAACAAGAATATTTTGCATGTGTCCACATCCTCGTGCTTGAAAACAATTCACGAAAAGTACATCTAGTAAGTTGAGCTTTTTTTACACCTTACCTGATTTCAAACTGGTCATTTTTCCTAGGTTTGGGTTTCAATATAGCTGTAGGTATCAGACCTCGGGGGCTGTGAACCTTTGCAAAGATAAACCAGGACAAGTCTTGCTGTGCCTCTGTCACACCAGACTGTGTCTGGCTGCAATGGTCTTCCCAGATGGTCCTTTTTCTCTGCATCAGTACTTTGCCTTGCCGTTGCACATAGCTGTTACAAGCACACATCATCCCATCTCTATCCTACCAAAGTTGTAGTTACACTGGGGTATTCTTTTATGGTCAGACAATTTTTCTGGCCAGACTGTTTTAACAAAAGCACACTGTCTAGGATTTTTGCACCAGAAAATCTGCCCCAGGTTATCTGCCATGGGAGCACTACACTAATGATTCATATCTAAATAAATTCCTTTGTTTATCACTTTACAAACAACGAGGAAACTTTTCAAAACAAGTCTACGGAAAATTCCTAGGTACTGTTCTAAAACAGTAAAATGAGGTGCGTTGAGTCAGTCTGGAAAAGCACAGATATACTAAACCTGAGAACCTATAGAGGGCCAGAGGCATATTGTTATCCATTTGGGGAAAGAAAAAGATAAGGAGGATTGAGATACTTGCTATAGAATAGTTCCCAGACTCAGTAATTTTCCTTTCAAAATTTCAGTGTCTCTGTGTTCACCATCTTTCTCTTATCTCTTAACCTTTCAATTTCACAGTCCTCAGTGCTCACAATCCCGTAAGCCACTGGTTGCAAATAAAATGAAAAATATCAAATATCAAAATATCCACCAGATGTAGGCATGCAGGGTAGCAAGAGCAGGCAGTGGACACACCTCTCAGTCAGCCCCATCAGTTCCTTCAACATACACATGTGGCTTGTTGTCAGTACTTGTGGTTGCAGCCCAAAAGGATCAGGATCAAAGCAAGTGCTTTCCTAGTTCAAAGCCAAATTTGTGTCTTTGCTGGCTCATTTGAATTTTTCATCCAGACTTTCATGGCTTCCTTGTGTGTTTGTAATTACCACATCTTTAAAACCTGACAATCCCTTCATATGGGCCAAATTCTTTTCTCAGATTGTGCTTGTGCTCTACACAGGGGTCCAAGAAAAGATATACATATGCTCTCTACAGCACAAACTTTGGGCCTAAATTTGATCCATAAAAATGCGAATAGAAAAATAGGCAAGCTATGAGTGTATACTTCACAGACAGGGAAAAAAAGTAATTCAGAAGCTTCTGAATAGTATCCTTGGGGCCTGATACATACTTCTAGGATCTCCAGTAGACGTTAGGATAAGTAGGTAGTTGAATATTTTCCCCTTGAATAGTAGATCAGCCCAAATCTGCCTAGCAGAATTAAGCAGAAGCTTAATTAATCTTGTATTAATATTTCCAGTGGATGCATTGCAGGTTTTCTCCTGGTTTGAATACCAAACTCTGATCTCCACGTGTGCTCCTAACTCCTGCTGAGGGCTTAGCTCCCATTGATTTCCATGACCAAGATGATGAGCACCTTTGCAACTTTCCAGCAACACAAAAGGAGCGTGAACTGGCAGCTCGGGTTTCCTCTGGAGTGGGGAAATCCCCTGTTAAGTGCAGAGTCAGTGAATCCAAGACTCACACCACCATGCCCACACCCACATATTCGGCTACACATAGTTTGTGGGTGACTCGTCGGTAGCAAAGATCAGATAGCAGAGCTTAGAACAGACAGCAGGAAGTTTTAAACCTGGTGTGGAGAAAAAAAGACCTGACCTAAAGATCATGGGGCCCATAATCAGCTTTTGCTTGCTTTCTACACTCTTCTTCGTGGACACGGAAACGGACCATAGTGAAGTAGAAAGTTGGAAAATACTTACAGAAGGCACCAAAAGGATCTGCTTCTCATTTGAACCTTCTGTGATATGTGTTTTTTAACCTCATTGTTAACTCCTCCTCAACCACGCAATCAACAGGATAATTGCCAGCCTTTCTCAGCTTTTCCATTCCCACACTTCTGGAGGTCCCGTCCACCTCTTAGCAGCCAGTTAAATTCTCTTGAACATCAGCTTATCCTTTTCCTCTGACTCACGGTTTCCTCTTTCGTCCATTTTATTTCCCTTTTCCTTCCAGATCTCCCAACCTCATTCGTGACCACCTCTGAGCAGAGTCAGCAGCCCAACTCAGCCGTAGTGACTCCCATTATCCCTCACTTCCCTCTGTGTGTTTTTAAATCCTTTCCTGACCTCCAGTAGGCCTTCCTACCTTGGATAATCCCACCGAGGGGTGCTAGCTAGTCTGGGAGTCTCTCCTGGGCTTGCATCAGCCTGCTACATTCAAATCTCATGCTCTGAGGCTTCCTCAGGTCAGACACATTCTGCAATGAATCTGACCTGGGGAAGCCCTGAAGCACAAGATATTTGAAAGGAGGATCAGTCTGAGGTTTGAAGCAGAGAAGGGGGGTAGCGGGGAGGGGGGGGGGGTGAGATTCATGTTCAGACCAGGTCTTATTGTTTCTGAACCAGTTTTTCCACTGCTAGCTAACCATCACAGGTACCCAAACCACATTTCCTAAGCTATTCAGCAGGTCAAATTACTTGTTATAGAGGTGGAAATAAGAAATAGGGGGTTTTTTTCCCCATTGTTTTCCCTAAAAAGTAATTTATAAAGGTGTGCGTGGATGTACGCGTGTAAGTGCAGCGAAGCATTTAGAGATTACAATCATTCCCTGAATGAAAACGGATAAATATAAATGTTTAGCATGTTTGTTTAAAATGTGAAAGAAAGTAATATTGATTAGGGCTGTGTGTTTGTTTACACCACTTCGGTAGTGTTAAGATGTCTGGCTATAATTACCAGGACCTGTCCACCTGTCAAAGAGCAACTGGGTTGTTTCACCATTGTCTGCCAGCAGTAAATCTCTGGGTCCGTATGGGCCTCACACAAATGAAAAAAAAAAAAAAAAAGAATACTTTCTAAAACATGCAGTTCATTATGAAAACCACATGCTTCCTAAAGCTTTTTGGTTGTCATTACTCTGCCATATTTTATTATTTGTAGAATTTGGGTATGAAAAGTAACCAGGTATGATATAATTACTTTCATGTTTAAAACAAAAACCAACAAAACTGCTTTAGCCTTAAAATCATGACAGAAAATAGTTGCATTGCACAAATCAGTTCTTTAAAAAAGGAAACTCATTCTATAAATAGTTCTCTTATCCAGCTATGCCTAAAATAGGACTAACTCTATCCAGTATCCCAATTACATAATACAGTATATTAAAATAAGTCTCCCTTAATGTTACGTTGCAGAGGGTTTGGAGTCCAGGAGCAACCTTGCAATAGGGACAGAGTGACCTTTTAAAAAGAAAAATGAAATGAAAGACACTTTCATTTTCCAGAAATATGCATGAAAGTAAAAACTTGACAGCATGGAAGAACATAAGCAAATATATCTTTTTATTTGAAGATAAAAAGAAGCAGGGGCTAGATAGGGAAAGGAAAAAACCTGTGAAAAAAACGGATGATGCAGTTTTTACGAATAAGCAGCTTAATGTATCTTGGCACCCACAGTAAGCCTTGTAGGAGCTCAAAGTGCCTCAGGCAATCTGTGAGCAGAATAGCAATTTTATTACTTTGTCATTAAACCAATTTCACAGCAGTATTGTTTGTTAATGAGCAGCGGCAAACGAGCGAAGATGTCACACACTGGAATAGCAGTGAGATTTGTGACCCAAGCTCAGAGCACTAAGATGGAAAGACCATGGCTATAAAAAAGGAAATACTTTGGGATGAAATGCAAAGTCTATACAGCAGAGCTTGTGTTTATGAGCTACCATTTTGCTAAGAGCTGTGAGAGAAATAAAGGTCTGGAAATATGCAGTTAAAACAGGGCCTATAAAATTAAAACCAAATTAAAGTATAGCAGAGGATTACTGCACAGGCTGTACTCTACAAAATATATTTTAAGTGATGAGGTGAAATCTAAATCAGTTTTGTTTGAATTTAGTTGGTATTTATAAAATTCCATAAAGCAATGCCAAATTCAAAACCAAAGCAGCAGCCCCAGTCCTGTGATCTCTGATCTATAAGCTTCACTTTGAAGAAATTCAACTTACCAGTACTTAATTAGCAACTTATCCTCTCTTTAGGAGCAAAGATAACATATAGGTTTATGTAGGAATATAAATACTGAACAGACATAATCAGTCTGCCTGCACACATGCGCGCACACACACACGCGCGCATGCACGGACGCACCCTGATTCTGTACTAAACAGTGAATCAGAGTCACCTAGCAAAGATAGATAAAGATAGATTACATGAAGCTGAACTGCATCATTTGATGGGACTCTTTTTTTTTTTCTTTTTCTTTTTTTTTTTTTTTTTTTTTTTTTTTTTGAGCCAGGGCTGATCTTACAAAGAGATTGGGAGACAGCCTTGAGGGATACAAGAAACAGTGCCAAGCAGGCACATTACTGAATCCCTGCAAGGCATCCCGAGGTGAGTTTGCTGCCTGAGCTGTCTTTCCATGTTTATACACAGGGAAAACTAGTTCAAGCAATGCAATAAGTGGATCAGCATGACTGACTTAAAGGAAGAGGGGAAAATTAGCCCACCATTTTGCTCCATTTGCACTAGAGATGGGGAAATAGTTTTGCTGTCAGGACTTGCTTCTGAGCCACCTCCTTTCTTTCCTGTAATAAAGCCCCACCCCATTTGTTTCTATTACAATCACATTATTTAGCATAATTACCCTCTTAAAAATATCTAGATCACTATAAACGCTTCCGTTCTTTTGGCTGTTTGCTACCCCACCCATGAGGATTTCGGCACAGTGACTACCGTACATTTGTGGATTGCTTTAAGGGCTCCGGCGAAAGAATAAATTTAGCGTACTTGTGTGTGTCTGTGTGCCTGTGCGGATCTCACTCCCAGTTTCTCACTCTCTGTGCGCGTAGTCAATTTGAACAATGTATTTCACTTCAGTTCACAAGCACGCTGACCTCTCTATCCAGTGATTAATATTTTTAGATGCTTGGTTTCATAGCTTGGTAACTCGTGCATGTTTTCTGCTATTTAACTAAGTGGGTAGAGGGGACGCTGCAGGAAATGCTCATTGTTGAGCAGTAGGCGGTGCTCACAGTTCTGGGAGCTCAGCTTAAGACTGTTTTCTGCCTGACAGGGCAAGACCCCTAGACAAATCACTGGCTGGGTCTATGGTAGTTGGCAGCCATTCAAAACTGGTTCTCTGCCAGCAGTATTACTAGATAGCCAGACAGATCAATTCACTTTTACATTCCCGCCATTATTTATAGCACACTGTATATCTGCTCTTGCTTATGAACTAATGATTAGCAAATACAGTACACATAAAACATAAGCATTTGTTCTGCGGAAGGCTTTCTGTTGCTGATATTGCAGATAGTTTTACAGGTCACAGAGCCTTAAAAAGGATTTAAAGGGCATGTCTTGTGTAACATTTGTTCCTTTGAAAGTGATGCTCCCTTCCTATTTTTGTGTAATTGAAGAGGATAGAAAGGTTTACTTGCTGCTTATGTTTCATTGAATTCTTGCATTTCCCCCTTCTCCTACAGACTTCTAAGGAAAACAGGTAGGAAGACAGGCTTATACAGTATTATTTGTTATTTAAGAACTGTAATTCTATGTACCACTTAGGCTTTTCTTTTTGAAAAGACCTATCAGATTGGTAAAAACAAACAAACAAAAAATACCCATTAACCTTGCTTATATTTTAGAAGAAGTCAGGGCAACTGTACTTTTGTAAACTGTAGGGAAAGTCAGATGATTTGAAAATTGGTGGGAAAATACTATACCTTTACCAGACTCTTGTGGCTCTTAAAATACTAGTTATAGTATTAATTGCTTCAGTTACTTACATTTCTGAGCTAGAATAGGAAAGGTCAGCCCAAACCTAAGGCCCCGGCTCCCAAACAACATAGATCTACTGAATTTTTAAAATCCAGATACGATCCAAACTTAGTGGCCAAATTAATTGCTGGCATAAACACAGCAAAATAAGTGGGTCTGCACAATTTAAAGATTTTTAGCTGATCACTGCTGCTGGTCTTAGCGTAAGATGCTGTGAGGTAGCAATGCTTATGCTTATTACACTGGACATTATTTCCCTGGAGAGTTCACAATGAGGTGGCAAACTCACTTCTCTGAAAGGAAGTTCAAGCCTACTACAGCATGTGAACTTTCAAAAGTTTCAAAACCCGCTCACACTGGACTGCATGAATTCAAGGTGTGCTTCTGGTTGGAGAAATGTCGTCTAATAAGGAAATCATAACTTGATTTCCTAAGCTGTTAGTTAGCCGACACTTTTGTCTGGGATGGGGCGTCAGGAACGCAATGTCAGTATATTCTTAAGAAGTCATCCCCTTTCCATTTGGCAACAAGTGCACCAAAACAGCCTCCTTTGTAGCCCCAACTCCCTAACTGCCACTCAGGTGCTCAGAGTGTAGTGCTATGGTAGGTGCTTTCCAGGACACTGAGACATGTTATCAAATAACAAAAATTAACATTAAAATAGTAATCAGCGTTAACTAAACCAAAGCGATTTACATCAAGTGAAAATCTGGCCCAATGGAAAAGTAAAGGTAGAATTAGCTTTTCCTACCACGTAGCATCAAAAATAAATGAAGAGGAAGAATACAGTGCTTGAAGAACATAAGATCCCTAAAGGGCACATGATCTGGTAAAATCTTTCTGCTCAGAAAGATGTGACTAAAGCTGATTTGTGAATGTTCTGCACCTTGTGTGATCACCTCCCCACTCAATGCATACAAAAGACCACAATACCTATTAAACAAGGAGTATACCAAGATTATTTTATACTCCCTTTGTATTAAGTGGTGTATGTACCCAAGACGTGGGTCAATGAAGAATCAGGAATGCTGGCTTGGCAAAAATCTTCCTGAGTCAGAATTTTCAAAGCGGCAGTCATGTCTAGTGACTAGTATACAAAAATGAATAATCCAGAATGATGAACCTTTCTACAGCTGTCTGAAAACTCAGCTGTCTTCCTTTTTTTGTTATTTGGAGGATAAAATTGGAATGGTGAGCTCATTAGTCCACCAATGATAAAAGAGCAATTTCCAGGTGAAACTGAGCACTGGGAGAAATGTGAAGATTTAGATTGTACTCTTATGTGCTTTTATTCTTATCCACTTAAAACAAATAAAATCATAAGAGATTGATGTTAACCTTTGGCTGACTATGGGTTAATTTAAAGATGGCAGAAACAAGACAATTCTATGTTTCATCTTAAAAACTATCAATGGAAGCAGAAAAAGATTAAAAAATTTGGATCATCATAGAAGGGCATTTATGTAGAATCAAGAAAATTATAGTCTAGAATGTGCTTGGTGCTTTAAATAGATCGCAATCATTCTTTGTTTTCTACTGGCTCTATCATTGCTTGCTTTTTCTTCTGTATTCCTTACTTAAATTCAGTGACTGATGTAAAACACAATCCATGCGGAATTTCTCAAGTCAAAATTCCATATTGCACTTACATAGTAGAAATATCTTCTTGGCCAAGACTATCACTGAGGCAAGCCTTATTAAAAATTCATTTTTCATTATGGTTTTCAAAATGATGCATTTTGAAGGGTTTTTTATACACCATCTTTTATCAAATAACATAAAATATACTGTATTTCACTTGCTTGTTTCAACTTAAATCAACCCCCAAAAAAGTTTCTACAGCTCTTTACACTGTCTGACCTTGTCCATTTGTTTATTGTAAGTTTAATAAAGACTATTTTCTCTGTGTAGGAAGAATATGCCATTTTACATGGAGAAAAAAAACATTTTAAAAGTAACACTACATTTCAAAAATGTATATATTTTACGTTGATGGGCACAGTGTCCTGTAAGTCAGCCAGCGAGTGCTTTGGAAGACACTGGGAATATTTCTGGTTTATGTATTCAAAAAGAAATCAGGATTTTTCTATTAACTTTACAACCACGTGGAACTTCCTTACTTCTGTACTCTTTTGTGAAGGTCTTGAATGTGGTGCGGTCTGTCCATTTATGTTTTCCATGATGTCTTTCTTTCTCCCAACTTTAACTTTTCAGTGCCTACTAAAGCCCAGTAGTTTAGTCAATGGGAGCTATAAAAGGAGGAGAGAAGTGAAGTCACAGTACTTCAGAGTTCATTTCTACACAAGAGAACAATATTGCTTTCTGGAGGGAAAGATGAGTCCTGCCGATCCCCTGAAGGTCTCATTACTCAGATCTGGGGGGTAAACTCAGGAAAAAGCCAGTCATTTGGTTCCAGATGAGGCCTCTTCTCAGTTGCTTCTTGTACATTTAGCTTTATTTCAATCCCTCATTTCTCAGACTTTACTCTCTTTCTGGATGAGAAGTAGATGCCATCTTCCTCACAGATACCTTGGGTGTTTTTTCCCGAGGTGAATCTTTAGTTTAACTTTTTTTTAATAAAATTCATAATGAATGTCTATGCCTTAATTATAATGAGCTAAAATAATTTTATTTAGAACCAAAAATTTTCACTCTTGCTGAGTATCCCATTGATAAGTTTAATCAAAGGCCACCGATACAAAGGACAAAATAGCTTGATCAGTAAAAAACCCGAGATGACTGTTGGCTGGCTTGTTCAGGAACAAACACTCTCAGAACCCATTCTTCAGATGAGGCCTAACTCCATTAGGCTGTCATAGCACCTGCCTAACTCTCAGTCATGTTAATGAAGTTATCCATGTGCTTATAGACAGGCACACGCTTAAGTAAACTGCTAAATCAGGGAGAGCAAGTCTCAACAGTCTTTGGCACATCGAGGTTCTGGAGGGTTGTGTTTGCATAAAAGCAGTTCTGAGGAGGAGCTTTATTCCTCAGCCACACGGCTTAATGTTTATTTTTACATGTCAAAACTCCCACTTAAATGTAAAATTCTATTTCTCTCCAAAAAAACGGGGACAAACCCAGAAGCAGTGCTGCGGTTTGAACATCAGTTTGGCTATAACATTTCCTTCTAGTTTTGAAATATGACACGATGGTAATGCAAAATTAAAGACGAGTCCAGAATCACTCTATGAACCTGGGCTGATGTTTATTTTTTCTGCTGAAACCCAGTATTATATTAGCTTTATGTGATTATATTCACTGCAAATATTTCCTACAATTTTACTCAGAAATTTCTGGCTTTCCTTCTTCTGAGAACTAGTCCAGGACACCTAATTTGTAGACTTATCAGTCATAACACAGCACCTCCTAGAAGATCCAGCTGAGACGCAAAGCTCACTGCAGACAGCATCCATGTAATAGTGGGTCAATTTCAAATGGCCCTCACATGCTTTTATAAATACCACAAAGCACATGTCTGTTTTAGGTACATGGATAGCTTTGGAAATCTGTCCCCTAAATTATTCAGTCATCTGACAAGGTTGTAACAGTCTGCACAGCCTTTCTGACAATAAGTATTAGCAGTGAAGTCAGCAAGTGGATTCACCATGTGAACAGTGTACAGTTACCAGGCTGTAACACTGAGATGGAGCTGTGTGCTTCCACAGAGGTGTAAAAACATTAAGTAATTAAACACTGAAGTAATAAAGGTAAGCTGGTGAAAAACTGCAAAAGCTATTTTCTGGACTCTCATACTAATATATTTTTGTGTTATATGATAATATATTACAGACCAAGATAAAAATACATAAAAATAGCATTAAAATATGTTAGGCGGAAAAGCATGAAAATAACATAAAAACATAAAAAAATTTTTTTTTTTTTCTCCTAAATATAAATGCGCTTTGCTGCGTCATTCTCTGACTTTCCCGGAAAGTCACGTTGGGGCACTACGTAGGTAATGTAAGTGAGGCAGTGGTTGGGGGCTGGCAGATTTTCAAAATGGTTTCATTCTTTTAGTCTCTCCTTCAGATTGTCCATGTTCCTGTTTCAAAACCTGTTGAAGTGAGTTAGCGTTTTTCCACAGATTTCAATTTTGAATGTTGAATCAGTCCTCAAATAGCACTTGCAATAAGTTACTCAAACAGCATTTGCAGGACAATACACAGAGATATGGCAGAGTTTCCTGAAAACTGGGAAGGAAAGGACCCTTGTTGCCAAGTTGAAGGACTGTTGCAATTTCTGTTCATCTCTTCCTTTCTTCATGTGTCATGACATGGAGAGAATAGCAGATGACTGCAGATACCTGCAGTAACACCTGTAACACCACAGAGGCGTTACAGTCCTCAATACTGTTCACCAGCATGTGAAATCACAGAGTGACATCTGTAAGCCATACTACAAAACAGGTACCTGATATAGGTGTTTTATGTTGACCTTGGGGCACAGATTTTGTGACTGTATACTCCAGTAAATTTGGGGCATATGAATTGTCTCCAGTGTATTTGGTGATTTTACCATTTACCAATTTAAATGAACTGTGGTACAGTAGTAATGCAGGGTATACCACCATGGAAACGATACTTATTCCCACAGTCTCTCCTCCAGCAATGCCCCTACCCGTGTTTTCTTGATTCGTGGTCTCTAATAGTGTACTCTGACCCTGACTTTGCACAGCAACTTACTTCCAAGAAACAGTCATTTAAGGGGATGCAAGCTACCTGAAACTTGAGTTGTACCAGTGGAAACACAGTACTCTTCACTTGCATTGGCATGCTCAGAAAAGGGCACCAAGATTCTTGTCTCCATCCCCTGTAAAACAAGCAAATATCATCAGTGTCAAATAAATCAGAAGATGCTCTGGCATACA
>WAAD01007733.1:10034-67188 GCA_013389945.1 Fregata magnificens
GGCCCGCGGCCCCGAGGAGGTGGTCTGGGGGGCTCGCGGAGTTTTTGGCCTACGCGCGGCCTTCTTGAGGGGAAGCACAGCGCCCCGGGGAGCGCTTGGGAGGAGGCCGACGCGGCGAGAAGGGCTCTCCTTTCCCCTTATAAACCTATCCCTCGCTCAGGCTTCATTGTGCTGAATTAAATAAACCGGCCGTTTTAATCCTGTTAATCCCCCCGAGCCTTCCTCTCTGCTTTTCCCCACGTCCCTTTTTTTGTTCCTACTCCAAAATACAATACAGCAAATGAGAACACATTCCAGGGGAAACTCCTGGGGCATGAACCCCCCTTCCCCACCGCCTCGCGTCCGGCTGCCGCAGCCCATAGCGGGCAGCGGTCTCGCGCCTGGCATTGCCCCTCGGCTCCCACACTGCCCTCCCGCTGCACAGGCGGCTCAGCTGAAACACCTCGCTTCTTGGCCCAAAGCATTGCCTGTTGGCTCAGGTGGGATTTGCACAGCGCACGCGGCTGCAGCTTCGAGGGCAACACGGAAGTGAGGACTGCGATAAGCCCCCGAGCCCTGTGAGTGCTGTGCGTGGTGGTGCTTGCCTAACGATGCCTGATGGAAGATCCTGTCCTGATCCATGGAAACCGAGGGACCAAATCCACGGATCAAAATTCACGTCTGCCGCCTGGCTTGCACTGATGACTCTCCAAATGGCAGAGCCTCGGTGTTGCGCTTTCCGGGCTGCCAGAGAGCAGCTGGGAAGTGGTGCTGGCGGGACGGGAGGCTCCTAGGAGTCTGCTCGCTTGACCTCAGTCCCAGGATTCCTGTAGTTTCCTGTAAACGTGCCACAGCATGCTGAAAATTACAGACCTGAGTGATTTAACATTGCGCCACATAATAAATGCTTAGAATGCTGAGCAGCTAATTCAAACAAGCGTAAAGTTGTGGATGCAATGATTAACAAGGAAAGTATCTTAGGCTGACACAGCGGAGTTGCACAGATGCATTTCAATTTGATATAGGTAAGTCGCTGCAAATAAAGCGAGCAAACTAATCCATGGTGACAGTCCAGCATAGACGAGGCCTAGCGGCTTTGATGGTAATGTATTCTTAGGTGGGAAAGGACAGGTTTGAATAAGGTGCGCTTGATAAAGATTGAGTATTCAAGTGTTAAAACACAACACTTTTTAGTAAATTTCAGAAAAACTGATTTAATGTCAAGTAAAAAAGGAACCAATTAGCAACATAGTGGGCATACCATTAATTGTCATAAGCTGGAGTGAGTGGACATCCAATGTGAGGAGATGCTTTCAGTCCTGGCACGATTGACCTGCCATTTAGGTAGGAGGGTTCTCGGAGCATTTTTGCAAGAGAAATGTAAAATTATTGGGTTTTGAGCTTTAAAGAGAACCACTGGAGCCTGAAATCTGTTGAGTGTGTTTATCATGCAGCCAGCGAACTGCACAGGAATGCAGTGAATCCCTGTTATTTATCTTTCTTAGCTTTATTTTTATATTGATTTTTATTGAAAAAACGTGAATAGACAATACAAAGAGCAGAAAGGGTAAATGCATGAAAGAGAAATCAAAAGCAAGGAAACGCATCTTACAGTTGACATGTGAAACTCTTTTAAATGAATCTGGGATAAAGCAGGAACCCTTTCAAAGGCAAGACTTCCACTGCTTCAAAAAAATATATGTAACTGGAAAGTGACCTGTTAGACAACAAGCTCTGTTGGCATGAATATATTTTCTCTCAACCAAAAATAGCTTATAAAGGAGCTTATTTTTCTGAATAAGCTGCTAAAAGGAATATATTTTCTGTGTAAGGAAGTTAAACTTATTTGTTTAGCAGATTTCTGCTGAAGTTAGATGCCTAGTCAGTGAACAAATACTTCAAAAATTATTTGTGATCTAGTAGCGCCTGAGGTTTAGTTGAAATTTATGGGATGATGTTACCAACTCTTCAGGGGCATGGAAAATAGTTAATTCTGTAGTGCTGAGAGAGAGAAGGAGACCGCAGAGAGCAAGGAGAAGGGAGCTGGAGGGGTAACAATCTGCTGCAGCTAAGGGGAGCTGAGAAATATAATGTGACTGCAGGAGGTAACAAATGTTTAAAGAGTCCGAGCTACCTAACACCAGAGTCTGTGTAGCGTGGAGGGTGCTTTTGCAGTAGGGCTGGAACCAGAATGAAACAGATAAAAAACTTCCTGGAATGCCTGGCATGCCTCTGCAGGGGCACTCAGGTGTAAGGATCAAACAGGCAGGCAGGAGATGGGTGTCTGGTCACTGCTGTTAGAAAATCTACAGAGAAAGGATGGTTAAAAGGACAGATTAAAAGCCGAGAACCTAACCGTGAATGATCTCCCAGGATTAGGGCTTTATTTGGGAAATGCTTCAGCCACTTCACTACCTGCTCTTGAAATCTCAGAAACCTTGAGATGATTAACAGTGAAAATACGAAACATTATCTATCACAAAAATGAAAAGTTCTTTGATGAGAGCTTGAAAGGAACCGATTTAGGACAAGATAAACTGGTCCACAAAAAAAACCAAATGTATTTTAGATCTGTGCATGTTTCCCAGCAGCACATTGTGCAGAGAGAGCAAGGAGCGAGGGTGGGGGTGTGAACAGTGAAATTCGTGTCTTCTTGGCTGATTAGCCCAGCTGATAAGTGAAAAGCAACTAATGCAGTTGTATTGGTTCTAATAATTTGATGCATTTTGATGTGTAGCTTTATACTATGAAAACCTGACTGGAAGGTCATTGTTTACACCTGCACTGATTTCTTTTTTTCTTTCTCTTTCTGCTGAGGTAGAAATGACCAGAAGTTGCCAAGCCAGGCTATCCACTCTCAGTATCCATTTCTGCAACAGTGAAGTCTGTTCCAGTTTACCTTGAAGAGTTTCCTCTTTGAGAAACAAGGCTGGATCTTTAGCTTTTAAGAAGGGTTTCCCAGGTGGTTTTACATGATTTAGGGGAATATAGAGTGAAATTTACCTAAAACCAAGAGTCAAGAAGTGATTTAAGTGTGGGATTCTGGGTGCCTAAATGCAGACCCGTGGCCCTTAAAACATAGTACTTTCAGAAAGGGTGAAAACAGGTTCCCCCTGCTCAGGATTTTACTGTTGATGAGCCCTGCAGAGTCATGGCCTTGCTTGTGAGGCACCAGCTCAGGGATTCACTGGCTGCCTAATCCCTTCTTGATGCCATTGAGAGGCCATTCGGTGGGAATATGTAACTCTCAGATACGCCCTGTCTATACTTCTATACTGCCTGAGCACTGTAGGCTGCTCTTGCTCCTTGCTCTTTGGGAGTTCCCATGTGGCTTTCCTTTTAAAAGGAAGGTAAATTTCATCACTCTCTTTAAAACAATGTTTTGGTTTTTGGCTGTGGAAAAAATGTTGTACCACCAGAAAGGAAATAAAACGAATGCCAGAGGCCAGAAGGTAAATCTCTGGCCGGTAGGTAAGTGAGCTGGGAGCAGAGTAAGAGCATAGCTTTGGCGAAATAGTAAAAGATGACAAATCGCTTTTACAGATGCAGTTTTCATTTTGAGTTTAACCGCTGTAACTTTATCTCCTCTTAAAGTGGAATATACCTGCTCTCAGGCTCTGGAGGAATTCAAAGTGACCAGCTCAGACCTAGACGTCTTACGTTTAGGTGTCCAAAGTTCAGTGAGAAAACCCTGTTCTTCATGAAGTTTTTCAGATTTTTTTGATCTTGCCCTTCTGATACTTTCCATTTTTCTTCCCATATGTCAGCAAGGAACCAAAGAGGTAAATAGAAATGCTGGGTTATATCTGAAGTCGGTGCAGCTTGCGTGCCTAGGACATTAGGCTATTCCCCTTTTTCTTTTTGAGGCCCACGCAAGAGGTTGATTTCCTGTTAGACCCTTTTTCAGATGAACATTTTGTCCAAACAAACTGACTTATACTAGAATGACATCCGAGGGCAGGAAGAAGCTCCAGAAGTATTGTGCTGTGCAGGCACCCTCTAACCCACCTGTAACGGTATGTCTCAGCCTAAGGATATATCCATGGGCTTTTCAGGTGACTGACTGGGGGAAGGCTGGTTGCAACTCGGCCACAGCTGCAGCAGGCAGTGCCCTGACCATCAAGAGGTATGGATAAATGGGCCATGCTTTGTGTCCTGCGCTTATTTTATTTGCTAGTAATACAGAGCCTTTGTGAAATAGGCAATGCTACAGAGAAGAAGGGTGAATTTTAGCTACTTTTTATGCATGGAAGATCCCTCTAAGCCTTCCATTTGCAGAGATTTAATAGACTTCAGGAGAACGGTGCTTCTCTCTATCCATGCAGGGAACGTCTTCAAGTTTGGGCCATTATTCTGCAAGTTGTGGCTGCTGCTGAACATCTGATGTTCCTCCTTACACCAGAGTTCGAACCATGGAGTATGTTACTGACAAAATATACATGTGGGTGTGACAGGCCTTGATTTAAACTGTAATTATGATGGCCTTTCAGTACACCTTATGGTGCCTGCTACCAGCTGAGGATTTGTCCCCCAGGATGTTGCAAGGAACGAGGCAAAGAGCTGCAACACACCAGAAAAGTTCAAAAAAGTTACACAGATCACAGAGATCACGGACTTTCTTTTCCTTTTTTTTTTTTTTTTTTTTGGAAGCAGAGGGAGGCTGGAATTAACAGTGTGAAATCTTAATGAGTAGATTGTGCTGAGCGCTGTGGTTCACCTCTGTTATTCTCCCAGTCTCAAATGTTTACCAGCCAATCAGAGCATTCCTTAAGACCAGAGATTTATAATGAAAAGTCATCCCTAATTGAATTTCTTCGTTAAGAACACCATCAAACAGATACAGAACACCTTACACCACCTTGTTTAAATTAGATTCATTTTTCTGATTAATTATTAAAAGGAAAGTTTAAAAAATCATAAAATCTTAAGTGCTATTAAAAATTGATTAGGAATGCATTTTTTCATTGACCCAGTTTGTATTTTTTTAAAATTTTTTTCTTCGTCAAAGCTAATACATTTGAGTAACTGCCTCAGACAGAAGTTTGTAATCATTTGGTCATCAGTCAATTAATCACAGCTTCATAAATATTGATCTCAGATTACATTTATTCTTCATTCTTGAAAGATAGTTTTTTATTAATTTAGGCTTACTCACATACATTGTAGTTTACGCTGAAATTATTTTTAAAAGTTCTATTAAAATTTAATTTGAGCAGCCAGCCAACAGTGCAGCCACTGCACATTGTGCCATCTTTCGGCAGGTTTATCACCTCCTCCTGAAAGCTCCTGAGTACCCAGAGCTCATACCGTAGGGCTTGCTGACTGGCATCTGTCACCTGTAAAACCACTTTAGCTGGACGTCGCAGGCCATTGTCCGTGCCAGGCAGAAGGAGTAATTTGAGAGTGAGTGTGGATTTTTCTGAGAGGAGAAAAGAGGGCTCTGGTCTTTCCCGTCCCACCCTCAGTGGCTGTGTCCTGATTCCTGGTAGTCCATCACAGATGGTAGTGCCTTCCTGATGGCTGTACAGCGCTCTGGCTGCTCTTTGGCCACTCCCAAGTGTCAGACAAGCCTTGTGAGGGGGTGTGTTTGTGGGTATATACGTTGAATGTCCCCAGCCCTGCTGTAGTCTGTGTCATGGAGGTCATACATAAGGTGATGACCCATCCCAGAACAGTGAGGGTACCTGGAAGTGCTCTTGCAGGGTCCGCTACTGCATCTCTTGCACCTGGGAGTAAACCCAATACTTGCTTTTGCAGGAGTTGCATTTGTAAACAGAAAGTCTAAGGATTTTTTAAGAGAAACACTGTAAGGCAGGGTGTGGGCTCTTTGGTCCCAAGCACCTGGAGAGCACACAGTCCTTCTCATAGCACGTTCTGCACACCTGAAACAATACTGAAACAATAACATGCAAGCAATGTTACTTAACATTCCTGGTCTAACTGCAGCTAATAATCTCCATCTTGACAATGAAATAATCTTTTTNTGTGTTTGCTGTTATAGTTTAAGAAACACAGATGTGGACATATAAGGGGTAAGAGCACACGGCTGAAGAGTGACCTGAAGCATTCACTGAGCAGGATGAATCCCATTCCACCCCATATTTTGTGCTTTAGTTTGAATGCTCTGTTTCATGCTGAGAATGACAAATTTCTCCAGGCGATGAACATCTGAATGGCAGATTTGCTACAGCTTCTGCAGTACATTTGGGTTCTTTGTCCTATTCTCTGTTAAAACATCTGTTAAGATAAGTCACTGTTCACTAAAATCTCACTTGACTGAGAACTTCGGAGAGGTGGGATCTTGTAGCAACCGTTATCTTTTACATCTCTGAAGAATCCCTAGCCTCATCTTTAATGTCTGAAATCAAAACTGGTTGCCCATTGTTGCCACTCCAAAACCATGTTTATTCTGGCACACCTCCTCTGAGAGGCTCTGAAATACAGCTTCAGATCATGGGCAGCAGAGTGTCCTGATGTGCTCCTCAGCATCGGTATGGAGTCATGTGAACCCCTGTCACTGTTCCTTATTTTTGCTGACATTGGATGTGTGTAATATGGAGAATGGATGATTTTTCTGACTATCCATGTATCTAAGATTGAAAAGAAAGGGTTTAATTTTCAGAGTCCTATTCCCCTATCAATGTATACTACTCATTTACCATATAATCCACTGAAATGTAACATCCTCATATACATTTGGCATATCCATAGCACTAATTTTTCCTGTAAAAAATGAAATCATGCTACTGCAAGTTCTCAGACCCCTTCCTTTAAATCTCAGTCACACACAATGCTTTTCTGCCCTTTCAGAAAAGTCATCCTGCAAGGATCGTGTCAGAGACAACATGTGCAGAGGGCATCCAAGGAACCCATTTGTTTTACAAATAGCTATGATGGTTTAAGATCTTACCACCTCTCAGCCTTTTGCTAGCCCTGTTCTCTTCCTCTGTTTGCTGCAAAGTCAAACTCATTTTTCGCTTTCATTGTCCATGGGCTGTCAAGATGCTGGACATGATTTGTTTGTTTTGCATTGTGGCAAATCAAGAAGGGTGTTGTCTGCTATGGGGCAGTCATTTCCAGCAGAGAAGTGCTAGCAAGCATACGTAACGGGGGATGTGTTAAGTTACTCTACTTATATCCTTAAAAAGATGCCTGTCTACTCTCTGTATGTTGTGTAATCAGAAGCGGGTTCTGACTCCAGTTGGAGCTGATGTCTTCAAATAGGAGGGATTGTAAGGAGATCTAGTAAATATATCACCCTCTGAGCATTTCTTTGCAATAGTATGGCGGTGGGAACCAGCTGTCTGTTTATCCAGTGATTTGACAGATGCTAGCGTGAATGTGAGCAGTGTGTTAAGTTTTGTACCAAGCTCGGTAATCCTGGACAGTCTTCCCTGGCAGAAAAGAAGAAAAGGAAAAGCTGCAAAGCAATAGAGAGAGATGACTGTAACAATGCCCCAGCTCTTCCTGGCTTTTTGCTGCAGACACCTGCAAAATGGCCCAATTGGAGATTTCCCACTGAAGTATTGTGTCACTAACTCACTGCTCAACAACTTCAGCACTTCTGAGAATGAATCCTGTTGCTGAATATGAGCTACTAGTTTATGGAAATGCATCTTTCTTTTTTTTTAAAAAATTCGATCTCTCCCTAAATACTCAGAGTTCTTTTAGCCCAGGATATGCAAAGCTGTGTGTTTTAATGAAATTGTTTTAACTTCATAATAATGTAACAGAAAAATAATGTCTTTCCTGCTAGTATATTCAGTAGGTACTTCTATCTCTCTAAATTTTGTATTACTTGGATTGAGTTGATAAGTTCAGCTGATCTTTGAAAGGCTTTCTAGTGGATTTCTTGTTAAAAATGTAAAAAAAGTGTTGTTTTGCATTTTGATGATATATATGTTTACCTTTAGCTCAGAATCAGGGACATCTGGAGTGCAGCAGCAACCAGGGCATTGTATAGAGCTCCTTGCAGGACCAGGCATTTATCAGCAAGATATGTAAGATGCTACGGATCCAGATTGGTCCCAGGTCTTTCCTGCTTGACTTACCCCTGAGATCTGTACTCCCAGTTTCTCTATCTCTTCATTACAATAACGTTTAGCAAAGCTGTTTAGTATTCAAGTAATTTTTCTTGTTGTCTGTTACAGTAATGTTACCAGATTAAAACAGAAACACCCCACCCCATTTTTAATAGTTGATGATAGCTTGTCAGACACAACTTCAGAGACTTGCAAATGCTCCTGGGACACGGCAGCTCAGGTAAATGTAGACTTAGCCTCTGAGGCTAGTTTCAGGAAAAACACAGTTAAGAAATAGACTGCTGTACAGATCTTAAGAGAGGAGGTGGGGAAGGATATAACATATATCCAGGAACTGCTGGAGTTTTATAAGCTTTGTGTTATTGTTTTTTAAATCTATCCAGGGGGGTTATGTTAGGAGGTAAATGGAGAAACGGAATAGCAAAGATAGAAGCAATTGGAGTGAACAGCCGATAAACAAAGGGGAGAGAGGGGCCAATGTGAAAACTGCAGAGGTATTCTGATGTTGTTATCAATATCCATCAACTCCTGCTTGAACGGCGGCTGCAGCTGTTCTGCCAGCTTTGCTCCTTGGCGAGCTCGTCTCTGCAGCTCCCCCACCCCTGCGCAGTCATGGGGGTGAAGGAGAAGGAGATCCTGCATGAGTTCTGGTGGCCACGAAGCAGTGCTCTCCCAGTGTGCATGCACTCTTCAAGGAACCCATAAAGAGCCCTTTGAAGGGTGTGTAGGGTACGCAGCTTTCATCTTGGGTGTCTGAAAAATGAGTGAGAATTTTTTTGTAGATACCTCTGCACCCAGCAAAAAGATGTAGGTATCTACATATGAGCAAATCTCACCAAACATGTCTGAGAGTCACTGCAGAGAAACAGAGCTTTCGAGGATATGATGCATCATATCTTCAGATAAACATCCTAAATAGATTTGATGACTTGTATTCTACAAGTGCCTAGTTTTTCTCCAATGCCTATAAAGGGACTCTGGGGTGACTAGACCAGACATTGTAGATGTGTCTTAAGACTGACGAGGTGAATCCCATACTTTGTGTTGGGAAGCTGGGATGAAGAGACGTCTGTGTTTCAATTCAATATGGTCGGCAAAAAAGGGAGCTCTGACGAGTAACTGAAGATCTTGATTTCAGTGACATTTCTGTAATCATATCCTAAGTGTGGTGGGTTTTAGATCCAGCTGTTTATTGTCTGGGGGGAGACTAAGCCAGACTTGCTTACACCTCTGCTTTTCCTGAAAGCAGCCGGAGTCTTGCTTACTGATAAATCTATAAATGAACCATTCTGCCAGATGTACTGCACCAATAGCTTTCCTTGTAAGTCTCACCTGCTACAAAACATCCTTTGAAAAGGATTGCACTCTGGCAATAAAATTTGTCTTTTGGAACTTTTTTCTACATAGTTTATTTACTTTTTTTTTTTTCCTTTTTCTCAAGTATTTTCTGTTATTCAGAAAAAGAGTTTTGGTAACTTTAAAGAGGCTAATAAAGTCAGTTGATGAATACATATATTTGTTGAGAGTGCTTGTAGGAAAGCTGGACTGCTATATCATCTGTGCTGAAATATATGGGTAATTCATTTGCTAAGTGCAATCAGGAAAAATCAAAGACTATTTATGTCTGGCCTCGGCTTTGATTTACTTGTTAAAGCTTATTGTACAAAGTCAAGTAAAAACTTTGATCTTACAATGTTCTCCTGAAAAAAACCCAAATTTCACTGGAATTGAAGACTGAGGAGGCAGCCTGCGGTGCCTGTGCCCGAAGGCCTCTGTGCTCAGAGCTGCTACTGACTTCAGTGGGAATTTTGCCTGAGTACAAAGAGATGAACAAGAACCTAGAGTAGGAGCAGAGGCCATGTTGCAGCTTCACCTGAAAATGAAGCTTATAAGGGTCACGTTGTGGGTTTTGGGTTTATTTCTGGGTTTTTTTCTGTAATAGGCTACAAGTATTTTAGTTTCAAATTGGACACCTTTAAACTGGAAGGAGAACTGCACTCACACCGATAACTTAATAGCACATCTAAATGTCTTTTAAAAGACTTCAATTTACCTATTAAGACCAAATAGACTGTTAATTTGACAGAATATCCATGTTCCCTGAACTTAGGGCTATAAAAATTGTTCATCTGCTCAGTCACAGACCATTTAATTTTGGATGCATCATTGCCAGTTGGTTACAGTAATTAGCATTCTCTGTATTGTAGCAGCTTCCCTGAAGCTATGCTAAGTAGGGTTACACTTCTGTATGGAAACATAAGCAGCCTTGTGCAAATGAGCCTGGCCACCCATCTTAGAGGCAGAAGCCCTAGCTACAGCTTCTTGGCTCAGGGTGCCCTATATGCCCACCTGCAGATCTTATTTACTGGTTATTAATGACATGAAGTGTAGGCAGCTGTGAAAGCCACAGCATGGCAGCTGAACACCTCCGCTCCAAACTATTCTCTCAGCCTTGTCATTTGTTTGAGTGACACCCGATTTCCTTTTTTTTTTTTAATCTTCTGTTTTATAGTCTCTTTTAATGAAATTATCAGACAGAAACATGGAATTATTCAGCTGGAAATATGGAAATATTTGGCTACTTAGGCCATGGGACTCGCTTTGAGAAACCTGATCTACTAGGGGCTGATGGGGTCCATCTGTCAGAGAAGGGAAAGAGCATCTTTGGTCATAGGCTTGCCAAGCTGGTGAAGAGGGCTTTAAACTAAAGTTGCTGGGGGAGGGGAACCTGAATCCATCCCACTCCTACCAGTTTGATGCCAGTGCCAGCAATAGATGCCCAGAACCTGGAGCAGGATCACAGGTCAGCAGGAGAGCACCTGAAGAGCAGCACAAAGGAATTCCAGCCACTCCAGACGGTAAGTCAGCTTCATCAGGGGCCCAACTTCAATGCCTCTATGCAAACACATGTAGCATGGGGAATAAACAGAAGGAGTTAGACATGTGTGCACGCCTGCAGGGCTATGATCTTATTAGCATCATGGAGACATGGTGGGATGGCTCCTAAGACTGGAGTGTTGGAATGGAAGGATACAGGCTCTTTAGGAAGGACAGGCAGGGGAGACAAGGAGGGGGTGTTGCCCTCTATGTCAATGACCAGCTAAAGTGCATGGAGCTCTGCCTGGGGATGGGTGAGGAGCTGACCGAGAGCTTATGGGTCAGGATTAAAGGGAGAGCAGGAACAGGTGACATTATAGTGGGGGTCTGCTACAGGCCACCTGACCAGGAAGACCAAGTGGATGAGGCCCTCTATAAACAGGTAGGAGCAGCCTCATGTTCACAAGCTCTGGTCCTCATGGGGGACTTCAACCACTCCGATATCTGTTGGAGGGACAACAGAGCAGGGCATAAGCAGTCCGGGAGGTTCCTGGAATGCGTTGATGATAACTTCCTTCTCCAAGGGATAGTGGAGCCAACGAGAAGTGCTATGCTGGACCTTGTTCTCACCAACAAGGAGGGCTTGTGGGGAACGTGAAACCCAAGGGCAGCCTGGGCTGCAGTGGCCATGAAATGGTGGAGTTCAAGATCCTAAGGGCACCAAGGAGGGCACACAGCAAGCTCACTACCCTGGACCTCAGGATAGCAGACTTTGGCCTCTTCAGGGATCTGCTTGGTAGCGTACCATGGGATAAAGCCCTGGAAGGAAGAGGGGCCCAAGAAAGCTGGTTAATATTCAGGGATCACCTCCTCCAAGCTCAGGAGCAATGCATCCCAACAAAGAGGAAGTTAGGCAAAGACCCCAGGAGGCCTGCATGGATGAACAAGGAGCTCCTGGACAAACTCAAAGACAAAAAGGAAGCCTAAAGAGAGTGGAAGCAAGGACAGGTAGCCTGTCTGAGCAGCCAGGGATCAGGTTGGGAAAGCCAAAGCCCTGATAGAATTAAATCTGGCCAGGGATGTCAAAGACAACAGGAAAAGCTTCTATAGGTACATTGGTGATAAAAGGAAGACTAGGGAAAACATGGGCCCTCTCTGGAGGGAAACAGGAGACCTGGTTACCTGGGATATGGAGAAGGCTGAGGTACTCAATGACTTTTTTGCCTCAGTCTTCACTGGCAAGGGCTCAAGCCACACCACCCGAGTTGCAGAAGGCAAAGGCAGGGCCTGGGAGGATGAAGGACTGCCCACTGTAGGAGACGATCAGGTCTGAGACCATCTAAGGAACCTGAAGGTGCACAAGTCCATGGGACCTGATGAGGTGCATCCATGGGTCCTGAGGGAACTGGTGGATGAAGTTGCTAAGCCACTAGCCATCATATTTGAGAAGTCATGGCAGTCTGGTGAAGTTCCCACTGACTGGAAAAGGGGAAATATAGCCCCCATTTTTAAAAAGGGAATAAAGGAAGACCCAGGGAACTACAGGCTGGCCGGTTTCACCTCTGTGCCCAGAAAGATCATGGAGCAGATCCTCCTGGAAACTATGCTAAGGCACATGGAAAATAAGGAGGTGATTGGTGACAGCCAACATGGCTTCACTAAGGGCAAGTCATGCCTGACAAATTTGGTGGTCTTCTACGACGGAGTTACAGCGTTGGTGGATAAGGGAAGAGCAACTGACATCATCTACCTGGACTTGTGCAAAGCATTTGATACTGTCCGGCACGACATCCTTGTCTCTAAATTGGAGAGGCATGGACTTGACGGACAGACCACTCAGTGGATGAGGAATTGGCTAGATGGTCGCACTCAAAGAGTTGTGGTCAACGGCTTGATGTCTAAGTGGAGACCAATGACGAGTGGTGTTCCTCAGGGGTTGGTATTGGGACTGGCACTGTTTAACAACATCTTTGTTGGTGACATGGACAGTGGGATTGAGTGCACCCTCAGCAAGTTTGCTGATGACACCAAGCTGTGTGGTGCAGTCAACAGGCTGGAGGGAAGGGATGCCATCCAGAAGGACCTTGAGAGGCTTGAGAGGTGGGCCTGTGTGAACCTCATGAAGTTCAACAAGGCAAAGTACAAGGTCCTGCACATGGGTCAGGGCAATCCCAAGCACAAATACAGTCTGGGCAGAGAATGGATTGAGAGCAGCCCTGAGGAAAGGGACTTTGGGGTGTTGGTTGATGAGAAGCACAACATGATCCAGCAATGTGCGCTTGCAGCCCAGAAAGCCAACCGTATCCTGGGCTGCATCAAAAGAAGCGTGACCAGCAGGTGGAGGGAGGTGATTCTCCCTCTCTACTCTGCTCTCGTGAGACCCCACCTGGCATACTGCATTCAGCTCTGGGTCCCCCAACATAAGAAGGACATGGATCTGTTGGAGTGAGTCCAGAAGACGGCCACGAAGGTGATCAGAAGGCTGGAGCACCTCTCCTCTGAAGACAGGCTGAGAGAGTTGGGGTTGTTCAGCCTGGAGAAGGCTCTGAGGAGACCTTATAGCAGCCTTCCAGCACCTGAAGGGGGCCTACAAGAAAGCTGGAGAGGGACTTTTTACAAGGGCATGTAGTGATGATGTGACAAGGGATGATGTAGTGATGTAGTGACAAGGGGTAATGGCTTTAAACTGAAAAAGGGTAGATTTAGATTAGATATAAGGAAGAAATTCTTCACTATGAGGGTGGTGAGGCACTGGAACAGGTTGCCCAGAGAAGATGCCCCATCCCTGGAAGTGTTCAAGGCCAGGTTGGATGGGGCTCTGAGCAACCTGGTCTAGTGGAAGGTGTCCCTGCTCGTGGCAGGGGGTGTGGAACTAGGTGATCTTTAAGGTCCCTTCCAACCCAAACCATTCTATGATTCTATGAAATGAATTCTCTGGATGTAAATTGTGTATATGTATACATATATAAACCTGTGAACTGAGGCACAGCATTTGCTAATGCAGTTACTTGCCACTTAAAGCATGGGGGTTTTCAAATAAAAATGTTTTGATCAGTCCTCCCCTATTATCGTTGTGGTTTAACCCCAGTCAGCAACCAAGCACCACACAGCTACTCGCTCACTCCCCCCACGGTGCGATGGGGGAGAGAATCAGAAGAGTAAACGTGAGAAAACTCGTGGGTTGAGATAAGAACAGTTTAATAATTGAAATATAATAATAATAATAATAATAATAATAACAACAACAACAATAATAATAATATAATAAACAAAAGAGAGAGAGAGAAACAAAACCCAGGAAAAACAAGTGATGCAACTGCTCAGCACCTGCCGACCGGCGCCCAGCCAGTCCCCGAGCAGTGATCGCTGCCCCCTGGCCAACTCCCCCAGTTTATATACTGAGCATGATGTCATATGGTGTGGAATATCCCTTTAACCAGTTTGGGCCAGCTGTCCTGGCTGTGCTCCCTCCCAGCTTCTTGTGCACCTGGCAGAGGATGGGAAGCTGAAAAGTCCTTGACTAGTGTAAGCCCTACTTAGCAACAACTAAAACATCAGCGTGTTATCAACTTTATTCTCCTACTCAATCCAAAAGACAGCACTATACCAGCTACTAGGAAGAAAAGTAACTCTATCCCAGCCGAAACCAGGACAATTATGAACATATGCTGCAGATATTTTGGTTGGGTATATTTTTCCATATCTCCTAATGGCTAAGATAGTATTTTTATTGTATTTTTAATAGAAACAGCAACTGCCAGTACCAGAATATGAGTAGTGCTGGAATTGTTCTTTTGTAAAGGCTAGAATAAACAGCACAATAGCTAAAACCATAAATAAATTAAAGAGAGGCCAAGATTTTTTGCCAGTTGTTCTGCAGACTACGCACATTTTCTTGTTTTGTGTTGAATGTCTGCGCTTCCTTTTCATTTCCTGGGAAACAAGTGAGGGGTTGTATGCACTGCAAGACATACACTAAGAATAATTCTTCCCATTTAATCCACTCTGGTTTTTACTTCTTAATATACTGGAAGGTAACTAATATTTAATACCATGAAATGTATCTGTGCATGTTTAATGATTCAATTAATCAGAGAGAAACCTTCTTTATAATTAAATATGGATAGACTATAGTCTTTTCTTCTCATTGACTGATGCTACTGAGAATAAGGGATAAGAATAATTTTATGCTATTATTCTATGTGCCTTTTATTAGAACTCTGAACTGTTTGGGTGAGTAAAATCAACCATAAAAGTACATTTTTTCTTAGAGTTATGCACTCTGCAGTTTCTGTATTCCATAAAAGTCTAACTATATGAATTTAGATACCAATCCTACAAAGACTTACACATGTGTTTAAGCACAAGAGAAGTTCAACTGATGCTAATGTGGTTACTCACATTAAGTTTAAAGCCTGTGCTTGACCCTTTGTAGGACTGGCTTTTTCAATTTCTGGAAGAAGCCTGATGTGAGCTTGGAAGAGATCGTATATGCTTGCTCTGTAAGTCCTGATTTGATTGCAATTTGCAGCTATAGCCCATTTCTTTATAAGTAGCAATTTTATTAATGTGGTCGTGGACCTCTCTTGACTTGGTTACTTAAAGAAAGGTTACAAACCATCACTACAACTTATTTTTCTACAGCTCCATACAAAATTCTATAAATATAGGATACAAAAAAGGCAACTGTCTTCAATACAGTATGCAGATGGGTGCATATATTGGCAAGTTAATAAAATACGGTAATGATGTACATGCAGGCAGATTTAAATATGGAAATGGAGGTTTCCTGCTTCTTGACTTCGTATAAATTGTTGCATATATTTGTTTAATGATTTATACAGAGCCTCCAGCCATAGCAACTAGGTGCTTTTTACAAAAGTTAAAACATAAAATACATGCACAGCCTACAATGGACTTCATTAAATGACCACTTCTCCTGCCAAGGATACCGTATGTTAATAGTAATGTTGTGAGACCATACCTATCTGTTGAAATGCCTTTCCATATCTGCTTACCTATCTACCAGCAGATACAGGTACCATGATATGCTGTTGTACACGCAATACTGTTACATTGTAAATGAAGTGTTACTTCTAATTTAAATATTTTAATATGACCGTGCTTTTACGTTTGTATGCACGCAGCTGAATATACCTAACTACTTGGAAGTGAATGCTTGTGGTTGGCTGTGTTTCCACACGAAACATGGGTCTTTTGTATATTAAGTCCATATGGGCTGGTGAGCTGAGATAGCAATCCCAAGTTTGATTGACTGACCTTTCCACTGAAGGCACAAAACCTTTGTTTTCAAGTTTTACACTGCTCGCATTTCATATAGTCATATTTTTCAACATATGTACCTATCTTTTCAATGAGAGGATATTTTAATTGTTGTAACAGGGAAATAATTTGCAAAAAAATAAAATTCCAGAATTTCCCCTTATAAATAGGTTACACTTACAATGGGTAATATGGGACCAACAGATGCCTAGTCTGAAGAATAAAGACGTGATTATGCTATTTCTATAGCACTTCAGTCAAGAAAGGCCCATTAATTTGTTTTTAGGATGACCTCAAGCCAGAAAAAATAGTGTTTTGCTCAGTTAGGGCCCAGGTGTCTGGTGCAGAGCTCGTGTATTATTTGAAACATTTCTGTTGAGACAGAAACTAGGGAAAAAAACCTGAAACCCATGGGGTATTGCTGAGACTAGGTTTTCTTTCTTAGGGGCAGTAGCATGCTGCACTTAGAGGTGTTTGATGAGAAGGTGGTATTCAGTAAAAAGAACACAAATAACCTTCTAAGAAAGAATGATCCAGTCAGTATGTAAGTAGGAACTGATGCCATTCGTGTAGGCTGGCTATCATGTTTAGAACACTTTAGTGCCTCGATATATCTGTTTTAGAGATTGGTGCTTAGGGCTTCAAGCATCCCTTTGTTGCTAATGTTCAATTTTCTTTAACTGGAGTGAACAACTGAAATAATGTTGTGTCATTAGAGAGTGGAAGTTGATGGTGAGCAGATGTGCCACAGGTGAGGAAGCCAACAATTGCATCTGGCCTGAAGCTGAAGGAAGTTCTTCTGCCAGCCCTTACCTGTACAAATGGCAAGGTGATACGGTGGGGAGTTTTATCAGCTTGTGTTTAGTGTGGGTGCAGAGTCAGCAGGTAGCAAAATCTCAAATAAGCTGTGCAGGTCATCCACAAATGAATGCCAATGACAAGTTTGGAGCATGCCAAGCAGCCACACATTGGGAAAGAGATTTAGTCAAGGTATTTTAAGGGAACTTGCTGTTTTAGAGCATTGTAAACAATGTTATTTGCAGTATATCTGAAACTACTCCCCTTGTGAAGCCACCTTAGATACCTCTTCTTCCATGATTATATATCATTGCATGATTTTAAAGTCTGTTACCTCATGGCACTGCAGGGTGAGAAACGTGTGAAATGTTCCCTTGGAAAGCCAAGGGTGTCCTTCCCTTAAAAGCACAAAATGCCCACTTCTAGCACCAGCAGGTTGCGAAATGGTGCTTAAAAACCTAACATTTTTATGTACAAAAAAGTTATCACTTTAAGAAGAATTTTGGACACTTGTGTTGTGGGCATTTGCAACTGGGGGTGGAACTCCACTTTTGGCGAGAACAAATTTTTATTAAGGCAAATTTAACATGACTGACTATTGCCTATTTGGAATGTTACACTTAGTCATAAGGATATTGGTTGCATACAGGAGACAAATATTCCTAAAAATATAGTTATCACATGATTATGCAAGTTAATGTTGCCATATATGTGATATAGGGTATACAAATATTTCTTGTTCAGGAGTCTGAAAAAAAGTGTGAAGAATAATCAAGCTGATTTCTTGCTGGGTCCCAACCTCAGAATATCTCATGACCAAAGTTTCCTGAAAAAAAGGGAGTTGAGGGTAATTGGGTACAGTGGCGAGATGAAAAAAGTAGAGATCTGATATCAGATAACACTGACTGTGAGATCTATTGGACTGTGGAAGAGTCCCTGAAAGAAGCCTAACTACTAAGTTCCATTTAAATCTAGACTGGGCAAAGTACTAAAAATACCCAGTAGGGAATGATACTGTGTTGGCAGGGAGATGGAAGAGATGATCCAACATCCCCTGCCTACCTCTTCTTCCTATGACTCTGTATGCTCTGTATAAGGTATTCTTTATATGCAAATGCAGCATGTGGTATAGACTATATTGAATAAATAATGCAGTCACATTGTGGGGCTTTTGTCGTTGCTCTTGTTGTATCCTGAGGTCTCAAAATGCTTTACACAGAGCTAATGTGTAATCACTGATACATAACCACCCTTGTATGACAGCTGCTGGCATCACTTTCACAGTAACACTTAAAATTTTTATTAATTTATCTGTTCAGATTTATTGCATTTATCTGTTATTCCTGACACTGAAGAATAGATAAACAAATGCATGGAACCCAAATCCATTAGAAAAAGTAGTTTTTGTTTTTTTTTTTTTTTAACCCCTAAACAAGTATTTAAGGAAAGCAGGTACTCCATGGTCCCTTTTATTCAATAAAGAATGTGATATACCATATCAAAAATAAGCACAGGAATTTTCCTTGGCTATTAGAGTTCATACTTTCCAGCTTAGCATTGACAGCAGCATCATTACCCATTCCCAAATATCTTTGCCAGGAAAAACCTGAAAAAGCTGATAATGCTTCTCAGGCCAACAGAGAGGATGACTGGGTGTTCAAGAAGAATGAGAGACTGTTAAGGAGAGAAGGAAGAGTTGCAGTGGCAAGAGTCCCTCACTCAACGTTTCTGGTCCAGAAACTTCTTTCCTGAACAAAAGGTGTGGAGGGTATGACATGAGCCTTGGCCTCTTAGATGACAGTAACTGTCACACATGGGACTTGGCACTCCCTCACCGGCATCATTTTTTCACCTCACTGTATATTGGAACGTTCATCCCCTGATCATGCAGACTAGGGAGTAGTTTGGATCCAACCGCATCCTGCCCAGGCAGCAGTCTGGGTTTCCTTATATTGAACTCAAAGTAATAATAACAGCATAAAAAAGTATGAGGCTGCTGTATGCAGTGGCCTAGTGCTCCCAGTGTGTAGTTGAGATATGGCCGGAACATGTCCCTGGACCTTAATAATGGGCAATGCTATTATTGATACTGATTTCTTGCTGTAAGTTCTGGCTTAAGCAGTGTAAGGCAAACAACCTGAGCATGCTTTTTTCTGTGACACCAACTCCCTTATGCTATTTGCTGTCTTTGCACACTGCTTTGTAAGGGGTTCTAAAGCACGGAAATTGAAATTGAAACCATGCAGCACTTAAACTTTCTCGTGTAGCTCATGAATCCCAGTGGCTCTTTTTCAGATCTGGCATTTTCCCAGTAGCAGAACTTCACGCATGTCTTGAACTTGATACTTCAGCCATTAAGTCTAGGCTTTGAATTTTGGACTTCTGGATTAACGAGCCTTGTATCACAGATGTTAAATTCTGCCTAGGTTGTCCCATGGTTGCTCAAGTCTCTTTCTGGATGTGACTCTGTAGCCATGGTTCCCTAACCTTTGCTCCACCATAGGAGCACTGTTTCATACACCAAGAGAACAGCCCTGGTTTGAATTCATGGCTTCTGCAAAACTCAGGTGTTTGGATCAGCCTTCTGTGCACTAGAAAATTTTTTTGAATGACTTGCATAGGAGCAGCCACTATTTGAGTAGTATCTCTCAGACAAAGAAGTAAGTTGTTCCCCCACACTCCCATTCCAGATCTGAGATTTTCCTTATCTTTGAGTTACGGTTGTATGAGTTGCATTCTTATGTTTCCTGTTTGGACAGACTTATATTTTTATTTCTGTGCAACGTTATTAGTTTTGGCCCTCTAGTGAATGACAGTTCCATCACTAGCATCTCCCCTCCCTTCAACTCTACAGAAGTAAATTGGACTTGCCTCCAAGAGCTTTCTGAGACAGAGGTAATCTTCTGGTCTATTTCAAAGTGACGTTCTTGTATCTGATGAAAGGCTTTAGTTATGACAGCAAAACAAATAGTGAATCAATATGCTTTTAGGTTTGTAAGTGGACATCAAGGAAAGCAACTAAGAAGCAAAATGACCTGCCCTGGCACTGCCCCTTTCACTTCCACTGGGAGCCGGGGAATCAGAGAGGGGAGAGTCTGGAAGCAGAAAGGAGAGCTGAGCCTCTGTAAAGGCTTGCATCTGTGTTAACAGCTTGCCAAGGAAAACTGATGCCTGTACATTAATCTGAATTATCACAGTCAGTTTTCCTTTTGTAACCAGCTCAGTCACAGCATCATGATCTCTTTCTTGAACCAGAGGTGAATTGACCCCAGCGTGGTGACAGCACTAGGAAACCTAGAGAAGGAAAGAATAAAATTAACTGATACTAGACAATTCAGAAACAGAAAAGACTCCGAGACCTGACACAACTTTCTTTTCACCTAGTTATTAACATCATAATCCTGCTGTCCTTCAATACTCCCAAATTCTCCTCTTTTTTCCAAACAAAAATCTCTGCATCTTTTGACTGTCTCTATTATGTCAGTTTTTCCTAGCAATTTATACTTATTTTCCTCTTTTTGGAGGGGGTTTCTTTTAAGGTCCTATCACTAACTTTCTAACTTTAAAATAATAACCTTATTTTTAAGCCCATTTATTAATTTTAAAAGTCCATCCTATTGCTTGTCGTGCTTCCTAACACTCTTAGAAACGTCTAATTTGACCATCTGTAGACATTTTTCCTCATGGCATTATAAGTGATACTGCTTACTTCCAAAACTCTTGTTCACACACAGAAATAAACTTGTCGGGACTGGATCAAAACTGATTAAAATCCAGTTATTCTGTTGGGGTTTTGATCAGACTTTCAGTGAACTGTAGCCTGTCAGTTTTTACTCTTCCCTCCCTCTCCCTTTATTTCATGCCCTTGGCAGAAGTGCAACATACCATGACAAGGTGTCCACCCAGTTTTTGCTGCATTCAGTATTTCAGATGTTGCTCAACAATTTTCTTGTATAAGACCTTCTTTTCTCCTTTTTGTTTATTTGAAAATCTCTGGTATGATAGGGAAATATTTTGTTTTCCTTTTGCAATCAGGGTTTCAGTGGTTCCTCTGTAGCAACTCACAAATCCTATTTTCCTAGTCATGTCTCTGAATGGTGTGTTGTGTTCAGCAAATATTCCCTTGATGGGTTGGCAGTTCCTAGGCTCTGGGATAAGCATCATAACAGAGATTTGGAGGGTTTTCAGAATCATCCAAAGGTTTGTGAGAGGACAGGAGAATATTTGACAGTGCAGAGACTGAAGACATTCATTGTGTTTTGGTTTTGGTTTTTTTTTTTAATCTGCCAAGCACTCAGTGATTGGTCCCGATCTCTCTCCAAAATAACATAGGGAACAAAGCTTTTACCTTTCCCGGATGAATACGTAGCTGACTACTACTTCCTTTCTAAGGAAACGTGGGAAGCTAGCTATCCCCAGAGTAGCGACTAGATTTGTTGGACAATTATGTTGCGTGGCTGAGCTTAGGTGCTGAAGGCCCATTGCAGTGAGAAAAGTAACAGATCCCCAATTCTTTCTCACTCAGTGGGGGATAGAAATACATATTCCCACTTTCAGAAATGCTTGTTTTCATTTTGTCTTTCTGTTCGGGTGAATACTCTGATCTCCTATTCTTTCCTTAGGTGGACACCCACCATAAACTTCTTCAGCGTCAGGTCTGTGGTAGCCGCTGTGGTAGCCGCTGTGGTGTACCCAGTCCCACGTGCGTGGGAGGCTTGAGTAGTAGGTTCCCTTCATCGCAGGGCTGTTGGGTAACTCTTGGCTGCATGCGTACACGTTTTGCTTTGCTTTTGCTTTTGTCAGTGTCCTGCAGTATTGTGCCAACTCCCGACCTCCTCCTGCGGGGGTGAGCCAGCTTCTCAGCAGCATCTGCAGTTGGAACCGTTTGGGTTGGTGGCAAATATTTTCTGCTGACACGAGCCAAGGGAGTTTGCAAAGCACAGAAAAGTACTTGCAAACTGAGCACATAACACAGGTGGCTGGGATTTTGCAGAGATCTGGAGCGGGATTTTTAAAGGCACTTGGCACATCTCATGCCTAGAGGGATTTTCCAAATCATCTTGAAGTAACAGAAACAGGCCATTTGTTTTACCTAACTTTGGCTGTCTAATCAGATAGCTGACTAGACTCTCTCTGCAGAGAGACAAGAACTTCTAGATTTCATCCCATGCAAAAATAGGTGCCTAAGGTAAATAGGTTAGGCCAGTGTCTCTCATCCCACTGGCTGAAGAAAGTAAGAGGAGATTAATTTGCAAAACCCCCACTTGTATTCCTACCACCAAGACAAAACCATGGAATTGTGTAATTGTGTAATTTGGAGATTATGGGAGGGCTACACTTGTTAAAATACATTTTCTGCTAGACAGTGTGTTTTTGTTGCTAACGTCTCTGGCCTCCTAGTCCTCCTCATGTTGCTTATCAACCAAAATACTTACTGCTATGCCTAATATCAATAAGTACATCTAGTCAAAGGAAATTGCAAATTTAGGTAAGTCCAAGTTATATATTTCTTTCTGGGTTGGATTAATAAAATTGTTTCAGACATAAACCAACCACATTTTTTTAAGCTAGCATATACTTCTGTTACATTTTGTGAAAACTCATTTTGGTTTTTTATCTCACAATGACATATCATATCAAACGTTATTTATTTTTAGGTGATTGAACTAGCAAATAAAGTATAAATGTTTCACAGGGATTTGTAACCCAGTTATAGACTACTTTTTTGAACTACTTACAGTAGTTTTGCAGGATGGTAACTATTTTTAGGTATTTATGGTGGTCTCACTAACCTGAAAAAATTCCATTAAATTTATTTCAAATACAAGCAAAATGTGTTCATGCTACATCTGTACGGGTGAATAGCATTGGAAATCTTTCTGCCCATGGTTTTGGCCCATGCTGAGTAATGCTTTCCCAAACTGCTCCTGGGGACAATCTGGGAGTTTATGAAGGGCGCTGCTGATTCCCAGCAGGCAGCTTGGATAAGGCCACCCTGTTGCAGAGAGCAGTAGGGTTTGTGCTTAATTGCTGTCATCTGGGCTGTGTGGTGCAGGTTGACCACAGTGCCAGGGAGTGCACTAGGGAATGTTTGATTTAGTGACGGAGCTGTGGCTTCGGAGCAGTAACACAGGTCATGTTAATAGTTAACATAAGCAAGAAAACACAGAAGGAATGCCTCCCCAAACCTATATTCATTCTTGTAAGAACATAGATGAATCTGGTAGCAAGGTTATATACCTAACTCAGCCACAGTGATGGTAACCAGGCTTCCAACTCATTCTATGGTAAGAAGTGGGATTTATTTGTTCATTTTGACTGAGATGTCCTGTTACACATGACGAAATGCAGACAGTTCAGACACCTATATTCAAAGCTGCACTACATGAAAACTCCTAAGGGTTAGTGCCTTGGACTCCGAAAGCCCCTTCTTTCTGGAGAGTCACATTCTTCGGTTCAGTAGTTTTGTGAGGGGACATTGTTCAAGTCTGTCTAAATAGCCTTTGGCCGTGATTCCTTCTTTCTCTTACCTCCACGTGGAATATTCTCTACGCTGTTTAACCTCGGCCCAGTAGTTTCAATATATATTTTATTTTGTTTTCATTTTCTCCTCATTTTAAATTCTCCAGCATCTTCAATTAAGCTCCACTTGGCTGGCAGACTTAAAGAATGATCTCATTCATGTGCCAGACAGACAGGGTCTCTCCCAAGTCCACCCAGTGTAAGTAATGACTTCCGCTTTCAGACAACAAATCGAACTCTTTAACTTGCTACTGTACATATCCTTCAAGAGCAATTATTGAGCTAAACGTGTTCTTGTTCCTTCTAGGTGGCTTGAAGAAAGGAGGCAAAGGAGGTGAAAACAGATTTTGGAGAATAAAAAAATACATATTTACGTACACACACATAGGTAGGTGAAAAGTACTTTTAAATTAACAGGCTTGTTTTTATTAATCGCATAAAGAAAAACTCTGTGTGGGTTAGTGGGGAGTAGGAAGGGAGGAGGAAGATGGTGGCTGCATTGAAACTTCCCCTGCTGGGAGCAGCTCCTGTCTCTGGGTCTCTCCCACACCTGTGTCCTTTGAGCCTGAAGCAGCTCTCTTCTGATCTGTTAGCTTTCCACAGCCATTTTCACTCTGCTTACATAGAGGTTCATGGTTACACAAATCTGCTCTATCCAAAATGCATTAGATTAAGAAATGTATGACTCTCTTTGATGGATGCTATATTCTGAACTCATTCAGACACGAGGGTTGAGGTTTTCAGTTCGGGTACTGGTTTAGTACCAAAGATCTTCCACCCCAAGTACACCTGTAAAATCCATGAGGTTATTGGGAGATGAAATACCATGCACTTGAGTGGGAATATGTCTTCTAGTAGCAAAGGAAAATAAAAGGATATCTAGTTTTAGTGTTAATTAGGGTTAAAATGGTAAATAGCCCTTTGTTGTACTTTGACAACGCTGTTTTGAAAATACAGCCTCCGACCCATGACTGGTACACACACATTTTTTCTTTCTTTACAGAAGACCACTTTTGTTTTTTTAGAAATATATAACAATGTGGGACTTGTTTTGAGCTCTGTGATGCTGGTGGTGTTCTTATTTATGTCTGTTTGAATGAAATCTGAAGAAAGACCTTGGGTTCTTGGGTTTAAATTGAGTTTGAAACTGAAGGGCAAAAGCATGTATTTGGTCTTTGATCTTATACATGCGTCTTCCAACCACCTTTTCCGTTTGCTGCATTATTTGATTTAAAGTCATGCTTTTTTTTCTTGGAAAGTCCACTGAGCCGATTGCATGGCTTTCACAGTGATGGGCGTTTACTTCCCAATTAGTCCCATGGAGCCAGCAAGACTATTTGCCTGAGAGTCCTCATTGCCATGAAAAAAACCCCAACCACCCAACACAAAACAATGAGGATCACAGTCTGGCCCTTTGCAATTAGCACAACACTGTCAGGGTTTCACTTTCCTGCTTAAATCCCATAATGAGCAGCCATAGGAGGAGGAGGTAAATAAAGCTGTCATGCATATTGACAGTCATACAATATCACTGCTCATTTTTTTCCCCAAAGTTAGAATTGCAGAATTAGCGTGGCACATGATGTTCTCCCCTCTCCAGCAAAACACGTACCAGCTGCAGTCTTTTAAAGTCTCCTATCATTTTGTTAGCACAATGACTGCCTACGTGTGCAAAAAAACATGGAAACTGCATCCTACCACAGTCGACAAGATTTTTTATTTTCATGATTACTTTTCTGCCTTTTTTTATTTTGCCTGCAGGCAAAGGTTGGCATACATGTCAAGAGAACATTCTCCAGCTGGGGCCTGCAGTATAGAGAATTGTATACTCCAGAGGGCTCATGGGACCTTAGGCAGATTATTATGGTAATATTGGAGACTGCTGTCCTTTCCCTCCCACAGCTGGGCCGCCTCTCTCATTGTAAGTATTGAAGCAATATGTTTTGCAAATTATACATTGGGAACAACAGGGACCTGGGAAAGTGAGGGAGAAAGAGAAACATGGCAAAATGTTGCTTTTAATATGATATTTTTCTTGTTCATCAAGCAAAAATAAATTAAAGCTTTAATTTTTTTTAATTAAATGAAGATCATATATTGGGAAAAAACAGCTATAATAGTAAAAAACTTAATATTGATTTTATTGAGTGAGAGTTTTAAGAAAATATGGTTTATTGTAGGGAAATTTCACACAGTAACCTGATGCAAGAGAACCAGAGTAAGATTACATAATAGCTTTTATTACAGATTTCAAAAATCCTTTTGAGTCCAATGAAGCTGGATTAACAAAAACTGCACAAAAAAATATCATTTTAATTAGTGCTAATGTGATCTCGTCATGGTCCAGCTGTTTCACGTAGGATGAAAATCTGTGTTGCTTTATTAGCAATTCACCCTCCAAAATAATGTCACTTCTGATTTTTAACATTTCTTACTGATGTATATTTTAATAAAATAGCCAAATGATTTGGTGAGTACTGTCATATGGAAATTGAGTGGTTTTTTGCTTGGTTTTTTTTTTTAAATAAAGAGAGAGCAAATATGGCTTAAAAGCATTACTGGTATATAATGAAATATTTCATTTTTTTACCATTTTCAGAAACATTAGCATAAAAGTCAGATTAAGATCTGTACAGTGGTGTTTAAAAGGTGATTTTATATTTATAAAACTAAGAAGGAAAGTAAATAATACTAACTTGGTAACAAGGCAAAATGATGGCTTACATGGGCCAGATACTTGTCCTTAAAGACTTGGTTTTATCTGCTTTTTAGTAAGTGTGGACTTCAAATCACAGTCTTTAACCAATATTCCACTATTCTGGTAGCCAACAGTCATTTTAAATTTAGATCTCCATTCGTTTTTGACAGGACTGTTTCACAATTCAATTCCATTTGGAGCTAAACTTCAATTTTAATCTAAATTAATTTTAAGTTACTGAAACTTACTGCTTCATTTATACATGAAACTGTAGTATATTGCCTTAGACACCTGCCTGAATTCTACATTAGAAATAAGCAAATGTAGAAAATCACAGTGCTCACAACTCAATTTTCTTCTCCATTATTTTTATATGCTTTAATACAGTGGAGACCCCTTGCATGTACCATTGTAGAAAAAGGCATTTATTTTTAATAACTTTATTCCTTTTCCCTATGTTACTTAAAAGATTTCATTATGCAGTATTGGTGCTGTGTTAATATATTTATCAGCTCTCTAATTTAGCTCAGACTTTGCTACTGTATTCCAGGATGATGACCAGTGCTTGTGCTTTTTCTTAAACATTGTATGGTTTCATTTCCAATTCTTAGATAGCGATTTTATAATGAACACTTAGTACAGGGAAACAGTTTGCAATCCAGTGGCAATTGTTGTAAATTAAAGTGGGATTAATCTATAGCATGTGGTGGTTTTTTAACCATCATTTTCAATTGTTATAATAGAAGAGGTTACTAAACAAAGCAACACAAGAACTGTACTTATTGTACTATATTGGTTGATTGCCTTGTAGACTCTTAAAAAAAACCCTGATGATAACATGCCGGTATTTCCCTCCATTCCTACTCTGTGGTCTAAAACAGCATTAGAGAAGCCACACTTTGTAAAGAGGAAAGAATCATAGAATCATAGAATCATAGAATCATTAAGGTTGGAAAAGACTTCTAAGATCATCAAGTCCAACCATCAACTAACGCACTAAAGAGCCCCCAAATATCGATGTGTTGGTTCCATGTGTCTCCGTGAAGCCAGACACTTGCTACTCCTGAGCTGACGCGAGGACTTGTATTTCACAACATTTGGTGCAAGACTGCACGCAGCAGGATGAGGGGAAAAGGAAAAGGTATGGGTAAAGGGTGTTGTTTTGCAAGATACAGAAGCCAGTGCTGTGAGGCATTTTCTCTTTGGTTCTCCTGAAAGTCAGAGGACTCCCAAGCCTGAACTACCTTCCTCCTTTCCTTCCTCTTCCTAGCCTGAATTCCTCCTTCTAGGCACCACATATTGGCTCTCATCTTTCTGAATTATGATAACTCATCTTCTGAGGTAGATTGCCCCTTCAAGTTGCAGCATTCTCTATTTTCATCATTATCCTGGTGCCTGGTATTTTTGCCCCATGTTTTTGAGGTTCCCCAGCTGCTTTCAATAGCTGTTCTTGCTTTCAGCATTGCTAATGACAGACCGCATTTTGCAATCCAGCATGCACAGTTTGCCTAATACTTAGCTTCCTAACACAGAAATTTGTCTGCATTTGTCACATGTGGGTAAAGTGTGACATTTAGAAAGACCATCCAATCTATGTGGCTTATTCCTATCTTGTCTACAATGAAAAATCCCAGCTGAATGAAGAATGGTTGGAGAAATTCTGCATTTCTCCCTTGGGGATAGTGTCTAAGGCTAAATCTATACTGCCTGCTGAATCTGCCTTAGGGAATGATCCTTAGCCCATAGGAAAAGTGGTGCACACTTACTTGTTCATATTTTTCAGTGTATCAGGACAGTGCAGGGTTGAGGGATTCAACTTTGGGTCGGTCTGCTCTGTACTGTCTTTTAGCAGTGATCCCCACAGTGACCTAGTCCCCAAAGTCCACTTGATTTCTGTTTTGGAGGGCATTAGATGCTTTGTTCCTAAAGAGGTCCCAGTAGCAAAGTAGCATTTTGCAGTGTGGGTGCTCAGAGGACTCATGAAGCTGGAGTGAATGGGGGAGGTCAGTTATCTGGCTGTGCAGGTGCGCTGTAATACTCCAGCATTTTCTCCTGTGAAATCATGACAGCAAAAGAGAGACTAGCAGGAGGAATCTTCCAAGCAGTGGTACTATTTGTGAATCCCCACACCAGCTACACTGCCTTGATATGAAATGTATCAGCGGGTGACACTGTTAAATGTAATCTTTCAGGTTTCTTTTCTTAGCAGGTGAGAAAGACTTGGGTCCTGAGATGTGTTGGGTCTTGTCAGCTTGTGGCCCTGGAAACCTTCTGTCTGCAAGCAGCCTTATCAAAGTAAGGTAAGGCTGATAAGTAAGATAAGTAAGATATCCATGCACTAACAGAATATATTTATGCTGATAAAATTCTTGAGGCACAGTTTTCCCCAAAACTGGACTTTGGTATTGTTTTGATATTTTTCAGGGAGAGCTTGCCTCCATCCTGCTGAAGCACATGTCACAGGGGGTCCATGTCCACGTTTGCAATACAGGGGTTAAAGCAAGAGTTGTTCCTATCTTTCCTCAGCTGGAAAATTGATTTGAAAGGCCCTGTAGACTTGGTGTCTATTGGCAGACAACTATCACAAGAAGGGACTTTGAATAGGCATGTGGGTCTGCTCCTGAAGATCTTAATGGGGCAGTCAGTGGGCATGATTCAAGTTCAGATGCTGAATAAATAGATCTTGATTCCTTTTTTCTAAATATAGTGTTTAGGGACTTTGAAAAGCCCTGGGCAACCTAGCTGTTCTGCCTGGCCTCCCACCACTGGTCCAGAAGGGTTCAGGTTTCCCACAGATCTCAAGTCAGATCTTCCGCTGACATCCAGGTATCTCAGATGTCCTGCACCACCTCAAATGGCACTAAGGGCCTATGCTAAGGCACTAATTGAGACCCTGCATTTGGGGATGGGATTCATCTTCAAAGTGGACACCTAAATGTGAGTGTCTCAGTAGAGTTGTATGCCTAGCTGTGAGGTAGATGTTAAGCCAACTGTAGCAATGGAGACTGTTTAGTTAATACAGTCAGTGAAGCCTGCAGAGCTACCTAGTTCACCCTAACCTACATTTAGTCAGCTAATAGCTCTCTAGATTGTACTGGGATGGATTTGGGTGGACTATGATGGCAGCTTAGGCACCTAGGGTGGGATACAGTTGCCATCTGAGATATCCGAGAGTATCCCACCTGGCCTAAATGCGGGAAATGAGATCTCGGAAGTCTGGTGTCATGTCTGGTCAGTCCTGTGCTGGTGTCTCGAATGGCCCTACATACTTATGCTGTAGCAACTAAATTCTGCCCCTTACAGATACACTTACAGATACCTTTATTTAGTCTGGAGCTGACACCAATCCTCTTGACTTTGCCTCTGTTCATTTTTTTTGGTGTTCTTCCTGGTATCTGGAGCTTTTACACTTGTGGCTTTTACACCATGCTAGCTACAGTCTCTTGTCTTCATTCTCTTACAGCTCCAGCAGATCCAGTGCTGGTTTTTTTGTCCTCTTCTTACAAATTTATGGTTACAGACCATTTAGCTCTTATCAGCTGAAAACAAGGAATCCTTCACATAACCAACAGTAGCTACCTGTGACTTGTACTGTTTCAGCTAATTTGGAGGAAAATTTTGATATCTTCCCTTTGTCTTGAAGAGGAAATCTATCAGATTAATAGGTGGAAGGCTATATGGAAGAAAACTGGGCTTCGATCTTGTTTTTCTCCCTTTTATGATGACTGTTTTTCAGCTTTCCTGGTGAAAGAGTGAAAGCCAGCATTTTGTGAATCTGTCCTTTCAGAAATATACCCTTAAGCACACTTAAAATAGATTTTTTCCCTTTCACGATATGGGTGATAGACAACAATTGTACACAAGCAATGTATGTCTTGTAAGAAGCAAGCATTTTTGAGTAAATTACCAAATGATTATTAAGCATGCTTGTTGGATGTAATACAAGAAACTTTGATATTGTCAAGGGTTACACTAAAAAGGCAAAATGGAAATAATTACTTTAAGGATGATACTAAACTACATTGGGGAGTAAAGGAAATTCTGCAAATTTCAGCAGACCCCATGATTTAAACACATTGAGAAATTAATTGGTGTGTAATTCTTCCCTTTGTCAAAGTGTCAGGACTTAACCAATATAAAATGAGAAATCCCTCTGCATAATACCAAAGTCCTGATTTGTATTTCCACCCAGGATTTAAGTGGTGAATCCCTGACTCTCTTCAGGTGAACAGGATCTTTCTTTCATGTATTTGTTTGAGAGACAAAGCTTGGTGAGTCCTCTGGAGAAGTTCACTAGGTAGTGAAGGACAAGAATCCCTTTCTGCTGGTGGTGTCCAATGCATGTACTTGTTGCAACCACCCTCTCCCTTGAATCCGTTTGTCTTCAGTGAAGGGTGAGTGTTACAACAGATGTGTCAGACATTGTCCTAAAAATGAGTGACATAAATCTCAAGAAGTTTCATTGTTGCTGTCACATGTTTGAGCTGCAGTCTTCTTGCATACATGAACACAGATAAGTCTTCCTTTCAGTAGTCTTTCTTTACAAGGGGAAGGCTGGTTTAGCCTCCATTCCTCTCTTTTGTTCTATGACTTTAAATAACATGCTGGTATTAGTACTGTACTATTTTCCTTGCATCCTCCAGGGTTTTGGTGGGGAACACACCCTTTTTTTTTACTGTGCTATTTTTATTCTTCTATGGCTGAAGTGCCATGGAACGACTCTGTGCTTCCAACCTTTTAATGTCTTATGAAATTAGAGGTGTTTAACTTATTAGCATGTGAGAAGCTGGAGGTACACAAAAGCACCAACAGCAGATGTCGTGATGTCATCATCATCAAAATTTGAAGAGACACTGTATATAACTTCTGTGAGCTGTTATGTATTGCATTCATGAGTTCATTAAGAGGGCACAGGAGCAATTGTATAATGGACAGTTATGACAAAACCATTTGTTCTGGGACAATATTATCTTTCCTGTCCACATTAGCTTTGTGATAAATTTATTTTTATTTCCATTTCCAAATTCTCTTCCACTCAAACAAAGGTAATGGAGAACTTGAAAGCCGCTCTCCCATAGACAGTTTTCATTAGGAGGTGAGTAAGTGCTTCCAGTAAGAAACTTTTTCCATTGTCAGGTGGACTTTTCCTCTGAAATCTGCTTCCTAAAGAAGCAGATTCCAAAATTTTGTGAAGGTGTCTCTGAGAAAACTTTGGTCACTTTCTTCTGATATGATTCACAGCCTTACTCATTTCAAATAATAATATTATATTGGGGATGCTCTTTCTTGTATTTGAAGGCAAGTTACTGGGATAATCTAAGGTGTGTTACGCAGTTAAATTTATTAACAGTATGATATATTTCTGGATATCGTGATGAGATTTCCAGCTATTTTTACATGCATAGTTGTTCAGACAAAAATGGCAGGTAGGGTTAATCTCATCTGATTATAGGGAAAAATGTCTTAAAAATCTTATTCAGAGTTTTAAGAAACCTTAATTTAGAAAAAACCAAACAAACAGCAACTTGAACCCATTTAATAGGTGTTGCCTTCCAGTAGGATGTGACTTCACACTTCTTGCCTTCCAGTCCCTAATGAAGGGGTTGGTCATTTGTCTGTTTTCTTATGCTGGTTTATTTGATTAATTATATTTAAAATGTAGATCTGGTAGCTGTTGTTACCCTTCTGCATTTTGAAAGTGGATACCAGTAGCCTGTCTTCTTCAACCAATAGTCTGTATTAAGGATTTCACCAACAAGTATGAAAACATGCTAAATTAAACAAGAAAACGCTGCTGTTGGTAGTTTGCTTAAATTTGTTGTATATAGATTGGAGCCTCCACTGGAATACATATGAGGGATTTTCAGTATGGTAAAAAGGCTGGAAACTGCTGCCTTAGAAAACCACATTCTCTAGAAATTAATCTTTAAAGACAGGCCCATCTGTGTGCACCACTAAATTGGAATTGGGAGATATAATTCAAGGGTGGGCCTCATGATACTCCTTCTCAAAAGTGTAAATTTCACTTGTTTCCACATTGTGAAAACAATATTTTGAACATTAAGTGGAAAAAGTGCTTTGTTCCATTGAAAGTTGAAAACTTTACAAGGTATTAAATAAAATAGAAGTCAAAATACTGTGTTTGGAGACTTTAGTAACTTTGGTATTCCAGCTGCCTTATTTTAAATAATAATTGGGGTAGAAGATACACTAATTCTAATACACTTATCCATGGGAAAATACTTAAAATTGCATTAGTAGATAAATAAGTGAATAGTCACTTACTATAAATCTTGTATTCCTGGACAAAGTAAATGTAAATTTCCAAAGACAGTTCATCTCAATCACCTTGGACATCTACTTTAGTAAGGAATGAATATCCTTTGAAGGTGCCTGTATTTCTCCACTGATAACAGACCAGAGCCTGGGAGAGTAATTTAGACTAAATGCCTGTTTTAGGTGAGATTAATTCTAGTCTATTGCTAAAGGCTCAAGTTGGTCATCCGTAGATAGGTGCCTTAGGCCATTGTAAATGCCCTAAAATATCTCAAACATGTACATGAGCCTGGCAGATATGACACAGGAATTACAGGAAACCAGTGACCTTCTGTAGTAGTAGCAGAAGTGCAGGTAGGATGCCCGAGGGCATCTCAAATGGCTTTAGGTGCCTATGGAAGGTAACCGAATCAAACCAAAGGGATCATCTCCATTTTAATAATGTAAACTGAAGACTGGCCATCCCCTGAAGTCCTGAACAAATGGAGGTACTTTCTGAAATTCTGAGAGTGCCAGTATTGAGGCTCACCTGTTCTTCAAGTTACTCCTCTCTGGCATGCAATAAAACAGATTATATGTTTAGGCTTCCTATAAGTGATTCTGAATGTGATAGTAAGTGCCATCCCTGTATCCCCTATCATTCTGTGCTTGTGCCAGCAGCAATGACTCTAAAGTTTGTGTTCAGTCTTGTGGGCAATGTCCCTTACCTGACAATTTGCAACCTAACCAACACAACAGTATGGTATAACAACAGTACAACTCCTCTGTAAGACTGTGGAGCATGTCTGAGCAAGCACTTGTTTAGAGACCGAAATTCGTCAGAGAACAGGTCTTATTAAAGATTCTGACATGGTCTTTAGCACAATTTTACTGATGCTGGATCTGAACTAATGATCCTTTATAGGTGGTGCCCATCATTAACGTGTTTCTTCTGGGAAAAATCTGAAAATGCTTCATATCAGCCTACCTTATAATTGCAGAAGAAAGTGAATTCTTGTGTTTCCTGCTTCTGAGGCTTGGAGGTCTTGGAGGCAAGCTGGGAAGCAACTTTTATAGTGCAGCTGCCAGCAATACTGCAGAAATCACAGAGTTATAGGATCTTTATCATGGATAATGAGGGAGTCTTCATACTGTACGGAGTCAAGCTCCTTCTCCTGCTAACTAGCGGATTTTTTTGCAAGACCTTACATTAGCTAAGTGTCAGAAATAGCGGACATATTCAGCTCTGTTCATCTAGCATTATTGTGAGAGTGTGTTTAAACATGTGTGTTTAAATTTGCAGCTTTAACGTTGTGTTCATGTTGCACTTCATTATGGATGCAGCAATGACTGAGGAAACAGAAAGGAAACTGTGAAGAGGCCACGCTTCTTGGTAGCAGCCTAGGAATTAAGATGACAGCATTAATTATTTATGCTGTAGAACATCTTCATTGGCAGGTGGTGGTGTAAGGAAAGGGGGGAGGTCAAAAACCACATCTACTTATATTTTTATGGTGAAACAGCCGAAGAAATAAGAAGCAAGCAGTTAACCGTTACATATATTGGAAATCAAGGAATGGAGCTGCAAATTGGTTACTGCAGAGTTTGCTCGTCCCACGCATCAGAAAGTACTGTGATCCTAAATCTAAAATTGTCATGTTTGAGGACAACTTTTAAGATGGAAAAAAAAGGCCTAATAAGGACCTCCAGGGAACAGCTTAGTATTTAATAGATAGAAAAGACAGGACATCACTGGAGATGGCTGGAGTTCCACAAATAATCCTGGCATTGCTTTTGTCCTTTGAATACAGACTGCCATAATCCTTCAAGCAGGATTGAACAATGCCGTGAAGATGGATGCTTCAAAATGTCCTGTGAAATAATGGTGAAAATACATACAGATAAGTCACTCCATCTGTTAATACAGCTTTTGTTTCTTTGTTTGGAGGAGAGCCTCTGCTTTGAAAAAAGAAATGGAAATGTGACAATTACAGATGTGACTTAAAAATAAGACAACGAAAAGATATTTGTAAGACATTCAGATACATCCTTGAAAGACAGACAGACAGACAGGTAGAAAAAAAGAAAGAAAGAAAGAAAGAAAGAAAGAAAGAAAGAAAGAAAAAAAGAAAGAAAACAGTATATTATATAAAGACAATAAAAATATAGACTGCCAATGCTGATTGGAACATTGCATTTTAGGGGAAGAATTATAATGTTATCATAGAATCATAGAATCAGTAAGGTTGGAAAAGACCTCTAAGATCATCAAGTCCAACCATCAACTAACACCACCATGACTCCTAAACTAGGCCCTGGAGTGCCACGTCTACACCTCTTTTGAATGCCTCCAGGGTTGACGACTCCACCACCTCTCTGGGCAGCCTGTTCCAATGCCTAACCACTCTTTCAGTAAAGAAATTCTTCCTGATGTCCAGATGCTTGGGAATAATATCTAGTTTGAGGAATAACTAGGTAGAATTGAAATACTTTAGAAGACTATTATTTCCTCTTTGTGTCACAATAGCACCTAGCGGTCCTAACTGGGAGAGACCATATTGTACCAGATGTTGAGTGATACAGACAAAATATAACGTCTTCCCAGAAAAGTTAGATTTCAAGCAGATAGGCTAGAAATAGGTGGGAGGATATGCAGCTTGTCTGGGGTCACAGAGCAGCAATTCCTTAATGCCCCTGGTCTAGTTGCCCATTCATAAAACTACATTGCCAACAAGTTGTACATATCTGAGCTGTCCCAGTCTCAGTGTTGTGTGCAATGACCTGTAAACATTTTTTGTGCTGAAAAAGTGCTATTCTTTTCCTTAGTGACAGAAGAGTTGACTACTAAATTATCTAGTAGTTATTTTCATAGAATCATAGAATGGTTTGGGTTGGAAGGGGCCTTTAAAGATCACCTAGTCCAACTCCCCTGCCATGGGCAGGGACAGCTTTCACTAGATCAGGTCGCTCATCCAACCTGACCTTGAACACTTCCAGTGATGGGCATCCACAACTTCTCTAGGCAACCTGTTCCGGAGTCTCACCACCGTCATTGTAAAAAAATGTCTTCCTTATGACCAATCTAAATCTACCTTCTTTCAGTTTAAAACTATTGCTCCTTGTCCTGTCACTACAGGCCTCATTAAAAAGTCTTTCTCCATCTTTCTTATAGGCCCCCTTTAAGTACTGAAAGGCTGCAATAAAGTCTTCCCAGAGCCTTCTCTTCTCCAGGCTGAACAACTCCAACTCTCCCAGCCTTTCCTCATAGGAGAGGTGTTCTAGCCCTCTGATCATTTCCATGGGCCTCCTCCAGACCAGCTTGAACAGGTCCATGTCTTTCTTGTACTGGGGACCCCAAAGCTGGATGCAGTACTCCAGGTGGGGTCTCACGAGAGTGGAGTAGAGGGGGAGAATCACCTCCCTCGACCTGCTGGCCACGCTTCTTTTGATGCAGCCCAGGATACAATTGGCTTTCTGGGCTGTGAGCACATGGTGCTGACTCCCACAGAAGGACCCCCCAAGTCCTTCTTGGCAGGGCTGCTCTCAATCCCTTCATCCCCCAGTCTGTATGGATATTGGGGATTGCCCCAGCCCAGGTGCAGGACCTTGTACCTGGCCTTGTTGAACTTCATGAGGTTCACATGGGCCCACTCCTCAAGGCTGTCAAGATCCCTCTGGATGGCATCCCTTCCCTCTAGTGAATCAACTGCACCCCTCAGCTTGGTATGCTTGAGGGAACTTTTTCTGAGCTTGAGTTCTTTTCTGAACTTTAGCTCCTACATTCATAGGAAATAGTTGATGCAGTCTGTTGCTGACTGCTAAAATGTTTGGGCCATGATACTTTGTGATATTCTACAATTTAGGATCTTTTTGAACCAAACACAAATTTTTGAGCAACTGAGATTTAGTTCCAACACTTCCTCCATGTGGTAACAACCCCCTTGGGAGAGTCCTGTGCCAGTCCTGTGCCAGCTGGCTGCAGGGATTTCTCTTTCTCGAGCCTCCAGGTACCTCCCATCAATACTTATTGGCAATTCTCTCAGATTAGGCTTTTAAAAATAATTTCTCTGTTTTAAATGAAGGCATAAAGTTTGCCTTCTCAAGAAGCAGTTATACTACATTTTAAATGATTTTTCATAGTGGAGGTTTATAACTCATGAAAATGGAAGAATAATTATTTATTTGAAATGTTATAGATATAGTGTGTATGTATGTATAAATATATACATATATACCTATAAAGGTATAGACAAACTCTAATAAACACTAAGCTTGCACATGGTAGTTAAGAAAAAAACACCTATACATTATACCTAAGAAAGAAAAATGAAAGAAAATTGACATATCTGGCTGCCTAGTTAACAATGACTTGTTGAGCCCCAGGTTGGGATGCTGTGAATTTCTTTCTGTTGACTCTGTCAGGACTCAAGTACACTTGGATTTTGGTCTTCTTGATGTGCTGCTGTGGGGCTCCTCTGATCTTACCACGGCTAGTTATCAAGTCTGCCAAGAGAGACAAAAGAGCCTCTTCTTCAGAGAGTGATCTGTAGACACTCGAAGCCGTCTTTGTGTTGGGTGTCCATGGCAAGGTGCTGGCAGTGAGGGGACTGCAGGGGTGGTTTTTGTGAGAAGACACAAGAAGCTGCCCCCAATGTTGGACAGAGTCAGTTCCAGCTGGCTCCAAGATGGACCCGCCGCTGGCCAAAGCTGAGCCAATCAGTTGGTAGTGCCTCTGTGATAACATATTTAAGAAAGGGTAAAAAATGCTGCACAACAGCAGCTGGGAGAGAGGAGTAAGAAAATGTGAAGCAACTATGCAGACACCAAGGTCACTGAAGAAGGAGGGGGAGGAGGTGCTCCACGGTGGGGCAGATATCTACTGCAGCCCATAGAGAGGACTATGGTGGACCAGATACCACACTATAGTGCATGGAGACCCCATGTCAGAGTAGGCTCCTGGCAGAAACTGCAGCCCATGGAGAAGAGCCCAGGCAGAAGCAGGTTTTCTTGCAGAACTCATGCTGGAGCAGTTCTTGAAGGACTGCAGCCTGAAGAAAGGACCCATGCTGGAGCAGGGGAAAAGTGTGAGGAAGGAGCGGCAGAGAGGAGCTGTTATGGGCTGACTGCAACCTCCATTCCCTATCCCCCTGCACTGCTTGGAGGCAGGGGCGGTAGAAGAGTTGGGAATGAAGGAGTGAAATTGAGCCTGGGAAGAAGGGGAAGGAGCAGGGGGGAAGGTGTTTTCATTTTTGTCCTTGTTTTTCATGATCTGACTCTATTTTTATTTTAATTTTCCCCTAGTTGAGTCTGTTTTGCCCATGATGGTAATTGGTAAATGATCTCCTTGTCTTCATCTCAACCCATGAAGTTTCTCATCCTATTTTCTCCCCCATTCTGTTGAGGTGGGGGAGTGAGAGAGAGGCTGGGTGGGTGTTCGGGAGCCGACCAAGGTCAACTCACCACAATGTTGAAGACACAGATGCAGTTGGAACAGGAAACTGAATCCCCTTTTGATGATGTTCATCTCTCCATCTGCTATATTACTAAGGTATTCTCAGGCGGTATGTAAAATCCAGTTTTATAAGGTGGTTCAAATTTACCAGTGAACTCACCTGAGACATGAAAAATAGTTAAATAATTTTTTTTTTAAATATTTTGAAAATTCTTCTGCTTTGTGCACAGTTGGAAGTATATATGTTCATCCATACGTATGTGTGAATTTAATCTATGTCCTTACCAATATGTCTGCTGTGTATGTGCATCCTCATCTACATACACACCTACAAAGCGGTCTTCCCAGTTCACATAGAAGCTAACAGTCATGCAGAGTTATCCAGAAGAAGCAATGTGTTTTCCTTGTTTAAAGAAAAGCTCAGCCCATAAGGATTCTGGACATCATTTACTCAGGCTTCAGTTATATTGGACTCTTCTCCATTTGAATAGATTTCTGTTCTATAGAAACTACTGCTGGTATGTCAAACTGTACAGTTTACAGATCCTGTAACAACCTGTAAATGCCTTGTTTTCTAAGAAATGGCCGTACTTAATTTCTGTTTTGTCCAGTTGTACTTTTTGTGCACACTTTCCTATACAGAGAACATTTCAAAATCATTTGTCCATAACATAAGCTACTTTCTAACTGGGAAAGTAATAATTAATTTTTCCATTTTATCATCACTGTAAAAAATGGTATCATATTGTCTCATTTTGCAAATGAGAATTAATAGCCCATTATTCACAGTCATTCTAATACTCTCACATGGCCTATCTTTAGAGAGGAGTGAACTCTAAGGAGAAAAGTTTTACCTCTTATTCACTCCCCTGGGAGCCAGAAGACCACTCTTTCCCTTTCTGGGGCAGGGGATCCTCCAATAGTTCCAGCTGTGCTTCTCTTCTGTGCCAGTGATGTTGTGCAGTGTAAGGTGCTTGCCCTCTTAGTTTTAGTCAGGTCAACTACATCTTCACCAGTAAACTGAACAGGGCCAAATCACAGGCTCCAATACTGGTATACACTGAGCCCTGCAACTAATCATTGATTAATACATGTAATTTTGGAACTGTGCAAACTAGTCCTCCGCAAACTAGCTCTCTGCCAGATGATGGCTGAATGTTTTTCAGGAGATAGACTGAGCCAGGAATGCTTCTTAGTAGGTGTTTTGGAAGAAGGAGGAGAAAGATGAGTTTTGATATACAGGTATGCACTGTTCTCTGTCATTTCAATCATGGCCAGAAAACAGGCACTGGCCCATTTAATTTCTAGTGTAGGTATAACCTTAGCCAATTCTGCTGTCCAGTGCTAGTCTGGGGTTAGCAGTGACTATCCCAACCCTTCTGATACCATGCCTCAAGAGGGAGAGATGGACAACATGGTGTCAGTCTTCTTCTTGGAAATAATGCAATCCAATAACACCAAGAGATTGACTGTCCATCCAAAATCTTTTTGGAAGAAGGGTACTATGAAAACTTTGTCAAAGAGAGGGCTTGTTGTAAAAAACCAAGGAAATAGGAAAGACTGTTACCTGCATAGTGGTCAGTGGGTTCAATCATCTTGCAAGCCTCAGTTGCCCTACCATTCAAGTCAGGGTGCAAAGGAAATGCATCACTCAAGAGACATTCAAGGTGTTTGCTTCTTTGTGTAAAGAGGATTGAACTACCTAGCCTAGGGAATTTTCTTTACAGCAAACAATTTGGAAGCCATCTATCTACACTCTGACTGGTTTGTATGCTAGAAATTAATTCCAAGCCTTAGGAAGATGTTAGGTTAGCTTTAAATGACAGGAGGAGATCTTCAAATGTAGGTACAACTCTTCTGCTTTCTGTGTACAGTCTGCATGTTTTAGAGTCTTCCATCTCAAAACAATTTTTTCTTCCTCAAGGAGGTGACGATAACAGATGGGACTTTTTTCTCCCCTATTTCTAATAAAATGTATGTCATAGAATGCTAACAGACTGACATTGCAGTATTTTGTAGACCTGCCATTCATATTACCCAACAGGTAAGTTATTATCTGGAATAAGAAAGTCACACCTGCAAAAACATGTGTGGTTAGATCAATAAGCTATGGAAAATGATTTTTTGAAATCCTTTAATTATGTCAATTTCCAGTAGAAAGGATGTGTGGAAGAGCAAGCTGCTGAACAATTTTGTATTTTGTGTGTCAAATGCCTGTCTAAATAACAAGACAGAATCAGGTAGAATAGCAGTATTTCAGAAATCATGAAGCTAAATAAAAGTAAATGAGTGTTGAAGTATGGCAGAAAGACTGGAAGGGTAATAGAGGAGGAGAAATGAAAGAGGATAAAGCTTGTTACACAAATAGATTGTTGAATGAAGATTGAAAAAGGAAGAAAAATAACCAAAGGTTCATAGGGTAAGTAGAGCAGAAGAAAGAAACCAGACAATAATAATTTACTTAATGAGAAAAAACAAATGAGTAAATAATTATCCTAATTGGTTTGGGAGATAATTAGTATGGACAGAATGGTTTTGGATTGGAAGGTAGAAATTAAAAAAGATAGATATGACAGTGTGGAACGCAAGGTAACACAATTTAGAGAGACAAACTTCAAGAAGAAAAAAGAGAGGTACATTAAGGAGAGGTAAATTAAGTGACACTGACCTGCTGAACCTGTGAGGGAGTCAAGATACTTAAGTCAGGAGTTATTCTAGAAAATGTAATTCCCTATACATTGTTACTGCAATCAACGTATGAAGTGTGAAGCTTGCTAAGAAATCTCAGCCAAGGGTATTTTCTCAGTTATTATGGATGATGGACCTACTGCACCACTGGTACAGTACCAGTTTCTATTCTGCAGTGCACTGCTAATCACTTGGTGCTCAGTTGGCAGCCTGAACGAACCAGCTGCCAAAGAGACATCTTTTCATTCCCTGTGCTTCCTGAGCAGCGGTAGAGAGGGGAGTTTCTCTGGTGCAGGAGCCATTTAACCCAAGCACTCTCAGTTCTGGTAAACTTTGGATAAAACAAATTGAGAGCTAGGAATTAGAAGCTGATGTTGCTAAATATGCTGGCAGTTGTGTTAACAGCCATTTCCTCAGCTGGATTTTAAACATTTTTAAAGGAAGGCATAAAAAAGAGCTTGTTTTTACTGCCATCAGGTGTGCAAGAATGCAAATAAAGTCTGTTCTCACCTGCAGCCTTGCAAAGTAGATGGCAAGATTCCTTTTCCTCCCAGGGCAGCTTGGCCAAGGCCCATTGGTTGTTACCTGGCATGCTTTGTCCATGCGTTATACAGCCAGCCTTCTCCTCAGGAAATTGTACAGAAATAGGTGGACAAAGCAAAATAATCCCATTACATACCTATTGCGTCCCATACACTACATATAACTAACAGACATGTTTCAGTTTTCACTCCCATGCTGTAGTAGCACATAGGTGAATTGATTTTTAATGGCAGAAATTATAACAGGAGGATCAATGATCACACATTTGTGAAATTCATGTGTTCTAAGGGTGCCGAACTTTGCTGGGTGACACTGACATAGTAATATCTTAGAAAGAAAATGGTACAGGTATGGCTTCGGAAAGGAGCGTGAAACATCATACCAATCTCAGGACTGGTAACTACACTTCTTCCAGTGCAAGATGGCCAAGCTTGAAGAGTGTCTTTTCACAGAATGGTTGGGGTTGGAAGGGACCTCTGAAGATCGTCTTGTCCAACCCCCCCAGCTTGAGCAGGTTCACCTAGAGCAGGGTGCACAGGACTACGTCCAGGTGGGTTTTGAATATTTCCAGAGAAGGAGATTCCACAACCTCTCTGGGCAGCCTGTTCCAGTGCTCTGTCACCATCACAGTAAAGAAGTTTTTTCTCATGTTCCGCTGGAACTTCCTGTGTTCTAATTTGTGCCCATTGCCCCTTGTCCTGTCATTGGGCACCACTGAGAAGAGTCTGGCCCCATCCTTTTGACACCCACCCTTCAGATATTTGTAAGCAGTTACAAGATCCCCCCTCAGTCTTCTCTTCTCTAGGCTGAACAGACGCAGGTCTCAGCCTTTCCTCATAAGAGAGATGCTCCTGTCCCCTGATCATCTTTGTGGCTCTCCGCTGGACTTGCTCCAGAAGTTCCCTGTCCTTCTTGAACTGGGGGGCCCAGAACTGGACACAGTACTCCCGGTGTGGCCTCACCAGGCTGGAGTAGAGGGGGAGGATAACCTCCCTCGACCTGCTGGCCACACTCCTTTTGATGCACGCCAGGATCCCATTGGCCTTCTTGGCCACAAGGGCACAGAGCTGGCTCATGATCACCCTGCTGTACACCAGCACTCCCAGGTCCTCTCAACAGACCTACTTTCCAGCAGGTCAACCCCCAATCTGTACCGGTGAATGGGGTTGTTCCTCCTGAGGTGCAGGACCTTACACTTGCTCTTGTTGAATTTCATTTTGTTCCCCTTGGCCCAGCTCTCCAGCCTGTCCAGGTCTTGCTGGATGGCAGTGCAGCCTTCCGGTGTATCAGCCACTCCTCTCAGTTTGGTATCATCAGCAAACTTGCTGAGGGTACACTCTATCACTTTGTCCAGGTCATTGATGAATGTGTTGAACAGAACCGGACCCAGTACAGACCCCTGGGGAACACCGCTAGTTACGGGCCTCCAAGCAGACTCGGTGCCGTGGATCACAACCCTCTGAGCTCTGCCGTTCAGCCAGTTCTCGATCCACCTCACAGTCCTCTCATCTGACCCACACTTCCTAAGCTTGTCTGTGAGGATGTTATGGGAGACAGTGTTCCTAAAGCTTCTAACAGCCCTGGGCAGTGGCATCCCTGAAAAGTTCGATGCTATGTTTGCACGTATTTCACTCTATTGGCTATGTCAGTAATACTAAGTTTGTCGAATCTTCCATAAGTAACATAAGACAAGAGCAGCAATATTTACGTAAGTGAGGCCTCTCTCTTGCATTTTCTTCCAGTGATACACAATAAAAAGGCTTGATAAGTTAGAAGCTTTTGTGAACAAGCCATAAACAATACTGAAGCCTATATGTTTATTAAAAGATCTAAATATACTTGAACAGATTATTTTTGTCAGAATAACATTTGACAAAGTACACCTCCTAAACAATTCCATTCTGGTAGCTGATGGAGAAAAAATAATTGTTTCTATAAACTAAATAAATCTGTTCTTGTGCCAAAGCTATAGAAGACAAATCTTTTTTCAAATATGTAGTGAAGTAATAAACCTGTTTAAGAGACAAATTTAATGGTTTTTGTGACTATATATTTGCAATAATTGTTTACATTTTTATTTTAGTAGCAGTTTTACTAGAAAGAAGTTTGTTCCTTAAAAAAATCTTGTTAATTCCAGCAATGGAGTAAAGAATTGCAGTAGCATTCCTTGTGGAACTGTTCTTCATATATTTGTTTTTGTTTCAGAGTCGAGAACAAACCAGCATGAAATTATGCAGCAACGATTATAAGCAGCAAAAGAAAGGAAAGAACTGCTTAATCTGATCCAGGCATAAGTATCTAGAAGTAATGGTAAGAGCCACGTTGTTTGCTGGTTTTTTGTAAAAAGACTGCATTGAACATAATAACAGTTTGATTAATAGCTGGCTCTTGTAGGCACAGTCACAATGCAATTTAGCATGAAACATCTTATTATTAACTTTCAAAAGTACTTAGCCACCTTAGTCCCAGTTTGAAAAAACAACTTTGGTGGTTGGACTGTCAAACATTCATTCTGTAACTTGTGTTCTCTGAACTGCCACACATTCTGTGTCTGAAAAATGAACACAGGCTGTTAATCGTAGGTGTTCGGAATCCCATCTGGTTAGGTGCTTTATGGTGCCTAAAGTAGGTTGTCCTGGACTGACAACTGCATTCCTTCAGGAACCTGGCTGAGCATTTAGGGTAGAAGCATCATTCTTTGCTCCCTCTGCAGACAGTAGGAAAGGGTAGCAACAAACAACAGCTAGGCTTTTAGATAACCAAGGGTGTACATGGTCTTTTGAAGGTAAATATGAACTTGTTCTTCCTGTACTCCATGCCAAGGTGAAATTTGCTAATCAAAAACATCTGTTAGCTAATGGCCTCTCTTCTTCCAGAGCAAGCTCATATCAAACCACGTTCTAAATTACTGAGCTTATGGATTTTTTTCTCATCACCAAATCTGGCACTGAATTTCATATGTATTGGTGTATTTGAACGTTGTCAGTATTCAAGTTTTGTAGTTTAAATTATGGTGAGCTAGTGAAGTGATGGCAAACACCTTCAAGCAGCTACAGTTATATAGCAGTTTCTATGGCAGTAGGGCTTATGCTATGCTCAGAAAAAAACCCCAAACCCCATTAGTATAAAGGGTCTCCTGACAGGTATAACTCAGCTACACTTCTGTTTCAGCAGCTTAGTTAAAAAGAAAATAAAACAACCTTTTTTTTTTTTTTATGTTGTTTCACACCTAAACAACACCTGATCAGATATAAACTTACATTTTAGATATCTGTATCTGAGCAATCACTATGAGAAGAAAGGAAAAGTGCTTCTATGGAGCAGTTCGGTTAGCCAAATGTATATGTCTGCTTCAGGATAAGATAAACACAGAATAACAATGCCTATTTCTCTCTGTTGACTAAACAAGCACTTCAGCAACTGCATGTGGTGTAAGATGCCTGCATTGTATCTGAGGAATATCATGCTAGTTATGTAAAAATTGTATAAATCATCATCTAGGCTCTCCGTAATCAATGAGGAGAGACAGTCACCTCCAAATGTAGTGCTCATCTTCCTTATCTCAAAGCAAAGAAGAAAGAAGAGAAAAAAAGAAAGAAAAAAAGAAAGAAAGAAAAGGTTGCTCAGGGCTGTGTCCAGTTGGGTTTTGAGTATCACCACTCCTCTCAGCTTTTGTATCATCTGCAAACGTGCTTAGGGTGCACTGTGTCCCATCATCCAGGTCATTAATGAGGATGTTGAACAGTATTGACTCTACTATGGACCCTGGTGCACACCACTAGTGACTGGCCTCCAGCTGGTCTTTGTGCCACTGATCACAACCCCTTGAGCCCAGCAGTTATCTTGTTTTTGATCCACCTCACTGTCTACTTATCAAGCCTGTACTTCATTAGTCTGAGGACGTTATGGGAGATAGTGTCAAAAGCCTTGCTAACGTCAAGATAACAAATATCCACTGCTCTGCTGTCATCCACTGCGACAGTCATCTCTTTGTAGAAGGCTATGAGTTTGGTCAAGCATGATTTCCTCTTCATAAATCCATGCTGATTAATCCAAATCACCTTCCTGTCCTTCATGTTTTTGGAAGTAGTTTCCAGGTAGATCTGCTCCATCATCTTCAAAGGGAAGGAGTTGAGTCTAGTCAGCCTGTTATTTCCCAGATCCTCCTTCTTGAGGTTTGTACTGGGTCTGGCTGAGGGGAGCTGGTTTTCCCCATGCCAGCCTGCTGTGCTTTTGTGTTGGTGGCTGGAGGCGGCACCAGTGTTTGGCTGTGGCCGGGCGGTGCCTGCCCAGCCCCGGGGCTGCCTCTCCAACATTTCNTGTCCTTTCCCTTTTGTTTCCGCACGTGGTCTTTTGTTTTATTAAACTGCCTTTGTCCTGACCCAGGAGGTTTCTTTCCACCTCATTTTCTCCCCCTGCCCTGCTGAGGAGGGGAGTGATAGAGCGGCTGGGTGGCACCCGGTGTCCAGCCGGGGTCAAACCACCACAAGGTTAGAAGAAACATTTTCTTTCTCCTAGTTGCCAGGAATCTCCTGTGATTGCCATGACCTTTCAAAGAGGTTTGTCAGCTCCCTCAGCACTCACGGGTGTATCCCATCAGGTCTGATGCACTTGTGTATGTCCAGTTTGTTTAAATGTTCCCTAACCTGGTCCTCCTCCAGCGAGGGTAAGTCTTCCTTGCTCCAGACTTTCCTACTGGCCTCATGGACCTGGGATTGCTAAAGGCAAGAAAAGATTGAAGAAAAGAAGATACTGAATACCTCACCCTTTTCCGCATCCTTTGCCATCAGGTCCCCTGCCCTATTCAGCAGTGGGCCCACATTTTTCCTGGTCTTCCTTTTGCAACTAATATACCTGGAGAATCCCTTCTTGCTGCCTTTCATATCACTTGCCAGATTCAGTACCAGGTGGGCTTTGGCTCTCCTAATTCCTTTCCTCCTTGGCACACTGGCCTGTCATTTCTAAAGAACTTGTATCCATCCATTGCAGCACTCCAGCTGTGTGTGCTAATCCCATCATATCTGTATTTCAATAAGATTGTCACCCTGCAACTGCACACATACCTCTTGTTTCTCCAGTTTGTTACCCATTCTGTGCACACTGTGTGCACATACTTCAGGAACACCCAGTTGTACTGATTTCCCAGAAAAGGCCTGAGAACTTCTCCTATGATATAGTCCTGTAGTCACTCCCTTACTTATGTGCATATGGTTGAGGCAGTCACCCTTCAGCCCTGTTTTGATGATTGTGAGGTCTCTTCTGCCCACATCACACCCTTTGCTTGCCATCCCAGTCCACCACTTCCTCACTTGATTGTTAGTGGTCATCTCCCATCTGCATTGTTCCTAGTTTAAAGATCTCATCAGGCTGGCCAGCATACTAGCAAAGATGCTTTTGCCCTGCTTGTTCAGGTGGATTCCCTCCCTTACTAGAGATCCTCAGATTGGGTTCCTTGGTCCTCAGAGAAGGTCCGATGGTCATAAAAGCAGAATCCCCTGTTGTGAATACCAGCTGTGCAACAAGTTGTTGATCCACAAAATCCATTCACTCCTTCTCCAGCACTTCACCCTCAGTGGCAGGAAGGAGGAGGAAAACCGCCTGAGCTCCTGTGCTTTTGGACCTTAATAGTCCAAGGGTCAGATGGTTAGAGGTTAGAGGTTTCCCTGCAATGATCCCAGTCTAGAGCTTCCTGGAAGTCACAGGCTCCTGTAGTTATCCTCATGGGGCAGAACCAGCACCCTGACACTCCTTGAAGGGTTCCCAGGAATCCCCCAATGATCTCAGATAACTTCCCAGAAGATCTAGAAGATCTCAAAACAGTGCCCAGAAGCTGCTGCCTCTCTAGGTGGTGCTCTAGGTCCCAGGTTCCAGGCCAGCTCCTCCATTTTGAGAATAATTCAAAACTCCTTGTCAGACTAACTTTTAAATCTGTTTGCTTTTATTAAAGAAGAGGTTCACGTGACAGACTTTGTTTTTTTAATTTTTCAAAAATTCCAAACAATTTCATCTTTTTTCCTCATTTGGCAATGAATCAAAAAATTCTTCACTCCAACAGCATCAGAAGAAAAAAGAAAACACAAACCCCGCAGTTGCCTACGTGGCATCATCTGGAAATGATGGTTTGGTGAGTCCCTTTCCCCTCCCTCCCTTTCCTCCCCATTGCCCTCCTCTCCTCCCATTTCCCACCCTTTGCCCCCTTCCCCGCTTTGTTTTTTCCTCTCTTCCTTTATCATGTCTGAACTTTGTCTGTAAGTATTAGAACCAATTTGTAGCTGAGCAATATGCAGTCTGAATTCTTACCTGAATATTTTTTTTTCTTCTTTCTGTCCTGGAGGGGAAATTATCAAAACAATGCTTCTCTGGCTAATGTGGAAAGAGACTTGAGACAATCATGCCAATACGCATGGGGAGAACAGCACTGCTGTCAGCATTAGGAACTGAAATGTGTGTGGGGATTCAGCAAACTCCCAGATCTCCAAATAGTTAGTGCAGGGAACTCCCCCAAAGTCAATCGGTACTCTGTAGGCAAGGAAACAAAAGGCTGTTCCTTGAAATTACAAATGCAGTTGATTAATGCTATCGATTTTTGATTTAAACTGATTCAGTAACTTGTGAGAAAAATGAATTGCTTCCTTGGTGGTACTTTCATGCATAAAGCTGTAGATAGCACGAAATCTGAGTAACGGGCACCAGAAACAGATATCACTGATGGCATAATTATGCATTTACTGTAGTTTCAGATTTATCAACACATAAAGTACATGGATTACTGCATGTTCCACAGTGTTAACACAGTTAGGGCAATTTGATTTCATCTGAACATATTAAAATCGATGCTCAGTGTTTGGTTTAATTTCAAGCATAAATACTACCAAGGGTTTTGAAGATGTGGAAAGCAGTTTCTTAGTGAAATGCATATTTCATAGCATGTGTCACTTGTCCATTATTTGGCTGCAGAGTGATATATCAATTGAGAAAGCTGGTAATGAACCACAAGTCACTCAATGAAGCATCAAATAACAGTAAATGAGAATTTTTTGCTGTCAATTCAAATTCAATCAAAAGCAGCTCACTTTATTATTTTGTACAAAGTTATGAAACTGCATTTGGAATTTATTCTCTTTCCTATGACCTTTTGTGGTTTTTTTCTTTTAAAATGTAAATTACTGTAAATGCAGCTTCCAGTTTCAGGAGTATTTAACTGAAGACTACTATTCTAGCTACATCAGAAGGTTTGTTTTTTTTTTTTTAATGCAAATGCTTAATATCTTCTGTGATTATGGCATTTAAATCAAGTTCTATCTATTGCAGATCTTTTCTGTTCTGGTTTCTACTATTTCCGCAACAACTACATTTTTCTGTCTCTAGTGTTTCTAATTGCCCTTCTGGTAATCTCCATGCCTTTCTTCTATATTTATCCTCTTCGCCTCTTATGTGCTTTTTCTCACTGTTGACCAATCTTACCTTCTGTCTTTTGTGTCACTATCAATGCACATACTTATCCATCTGCTCCTTGAAACAGTTGCAATTACATACATTCTTGCCTGCTTAAATATTGCCTGCTCACGAAAAGCATTATTTTACAAGTTCCTCATCTATTACATCCCTCTGGCTCGTCTATGTGTGACTTATGTGCATCCTTTTTATATTGTTTCATGTGAAGATCTATATAGGAAGAGTATGACTGGACTTCCACTGTATATAATGTGAAAAAACAGAATAAGTGCACGATGTTCCTACTGTTACTAGAACCAGAGGGAGTTCTGATACCTAAAAAGAGTTGAAATTGGGAGAGTAACAAATGGTGAAGAGTAGAAATCAGATGTTTGGGATTAGGTCACATATTTGTGATATTTAACCCTTTATAAAAGAATTGTTATGTAAAGAGGGTCTTCTTCAAAACATTGTCACTTCTAGAAGCCTTTGATGACTATGGCTGCTGTGACTTGGAAATTATTGATCACCTTTGGTATTAAAAATACTTCAAGCAAATATCATTTGAATAGGTCAGAACAAGTAGAACAAAACTACTGTATATAGCAGTTTGATATCTTACGTTGTAATGATTGATTTAGCACTCATTAAGATAGTCTAAGCAGAGAGGAAATTTAACAGTTGTTTTGAAGCTTTGATGCAATTTACATTTGTTCTCTAAATGAAGTTAAGGTGATTAATGAAAAAATGTCAGTGGTAGGAGTTGCACAGACAGAAGTATTATAAAGAACTGATGACACCAATTCACTGCCTCTGGAGTTTAAAACATGGGAAACATGGGACTGTACAGGTCATGGTTTGAGCACTTTCTGAATGTACTATGGTCTTAGGTCTGGAATAAGTCATTATATTCTTTAACTCCTTTCTTCTCACAGAACAGTAGCGTAATCCAGGTTGGAGGGGATGCTCTGGTCTAATTCCCCACTCAACGCAATTCAGCTACAGCAGGCTGCTTGAGGCCATGTCCACTCAGCCTGAAAAAACTGTCTCAGCCTTGTCTTTGTATTGTGTACTCCAAGGCCTCAACTATCTTGCTGGCCCCTCACTGGGCTTGATCCAGTATGTCACTATCTTTCTTTTACTGGGGAGTCCCAAACGGAACATTACTCCAGATGCAGTCAGAGAGGTGTCTAATAGTGAGGAATAATCATGTCTTTTGACTTGCTGGCTACAGTTTTACCAACACAGCTCAGTATGCAGTTGGTCTTCATCTCTGCAGGAGCATGGTACTGACAAATGTTCAACTTAGTGTCTACCAGAATCACTAGTTTATCTTTTCCAAAGCTACTTTCTAGCCTGTTAGCCCTCTATACAGATCCATGGAGTTATTCCGTCACAGGTATGGAACTTTGCAGTTTTCTTTATTGAACTCTGTGAGATTTCTTTCAGCCCCTTTCTCTAGCCTGTTGAGGTCCCTCTGAATGGCTGCCCTCCAGCATATTGACTGTGCCTCCCGTTTTGCGGTCATTCATGAACTTGCTGAGGATGTCTTCCACCTCGTTGCCTGGGATGCTAATCAAGATCTTATCGGGCCTAGCATGAAGCCTTAAGGAATGCTAGTTGTAACCAGTTACCTCTTGGATATTGTACTGCTGGTCACTACTCCTTAAGTCTGGCCACGCTTTAACATCCAGTCATATTTTCATGACCTTGGTGAGTACCATGTCCAGTGTACTTCACACTTCTGATTTGAAAATTTTGGCATATAGCATTAGGAATGTGTAGGCTTTAGGCTGGGATTCTCCAAAGCTTTCACACAATAACAAAAAAATATGCATATATGAATAGCAGCCCCAAATCAGAATAAAGCCAATTCACTGTATGGTGCTAGAGATGTGGTCTAATTCCAATGAATGGCCATGCTGTGGAGGAATTAAAGAGGAAAAACTATTTTTTTGCATTTCTGCCATAATATGCTATGCATCACAACTGTCATTTTCTGTGCATTAGCAATGATAAAATTGCCACTGCTTCTATTATACTGAAAATTAGTGTCTGACTTTTCTTTATTTGTGCAAAGCTTTTCTGAAAATGCTGTTAATGTTAGCAGAAGCACTTCCTATAACACTCTCTAACGTTGAGCTGTTTTCTGCACAGCAACTGCTTACAGCATTTGAGCTTTCTTCCTTATTTTTGATGTAGTAAGTAGCAATATTTATAGGATTTGTGTCAATGATGGATTTTTTTTATTTTGCAGTTTGACCATGTACATATTTTGTAGTTTTTCAGTCTACATGGTTTTAACTAGAGATTTGTTAAAATCAGGCAAAAAAACTCCGAACAAAAAATTACTGTAAGACAAGGAAGTAAGGGATTTATACAGCAGTGTCATGCTGAGCACCAGAATAGCACTTTGAGCGCTCTCTCAAACCAGATTTGCAGCACATTCAGGCAGTGAATATGGGAGCACGTTGCTGAAGCCCAGGTGCAGAGCACAGGTGATCCTCCTGCCTATGCAAGCGCAGCAGCTTGGGAAGGGGTAAGGCACAAGTGGCTGTTTTGACTGCTGCTCTGCCTGCTGAGGGGTTGTGGGGAGTACCCTGTTCAGTGCTATGCTTGAGAGTCCCTATGGATGGCCCTATAGCAAAGGTCGGTAGCAGAAGCTTGGAATTGCAGTGGCCTTACAGTTGTTCTTTGCAGACGGTGGGGATTGTCTTCTACCTTTAATATGCAATGTATAGAAAATAAAAGTTGTATTATATCTTTTCATTACAGAGCTTCATACTCTGTTTTTTTTATTCTTCAGTGTGCAACTGTTCACACCCTGCCGGGGATGTATTTGCTAAATACTTTATTTAAAGCTAACCCATTTAATGGAGACTTTTCCTTTCAAGTTAATGAGGAAAACAACAGGAAGATCCAGATTCTACCATTTTTAAAGCACTAGTACTAAGAAGAGGAAGTACATCTGTGGCTTATTATTTATTAAATTATATTTTATGATTCTTTGGTGCAAACAAATCAAAACTGACTGTTTTGCCAATATTAATTCCCCGCTGGTGCATCTCACAGTGCAGTCTCTTCCAGGGACAGGTCCAGTTCCTCAGGGAAGTAAATAACTCAATGATTTACTGATAAAGCGACCCAGTATATATATCAACCATGTCTCATATATCACTGTCACAGGCAACAGCTTGCCTTGCTAAGTGATTCTGTGTTGCTCTTTTTGGACTTCTTTCTCCTGTAATCAGTTCATCCTACAAAACCCACACAATTTTGCCCAAGCTTATACGAGTGGATTTAGTTTTAAAATGTAATTCTATAAACTTGCATATAATTGTTGTCTCTCGGAATTTATAGACAGCTTATCATTGAAAAAAATGTTGATAACTGTCAGTAACTGCACTGTGGATTCTCCTCATGCATTTCAGGATGGTTCTCTGAGTCCCTTAAAACCTTTTAAGGTTTCTGCTCTGATAAGACATTTCCAAAGTCAAGGACTACTACTTACATTTTAAAGATCAAGAATAAAGCATGGATAATCTAAGGCTATATCTAAACTGCTAAATAAAAAAGTGTCAGGGATTTCAAACACATAAGCTGCTCCAGTTTTGAGACCAGCCTCTTGAAAAACTCCATATGCTAGCTAGAGATGCTTGCCGTCTTGTCAATAGCTCTTGCAGCAAAAGTTATGATCAAGTTCAGAGAGATTTCCAGATTATTTATAGTTCAGAATTGCTTCAACAAAATGTTGCTCTAAATTTGGGAGGGATTACAATTGCTGATCTCAGCAATAAGGCTTGGATTCATAACACCTGAAGGCACTACATTGACCTACAGCAAGAACAGCCTAATCAAAATCCAGGATCTGAGCCTACTTTTCGTGAATTTTGCCCTCTGAAAACAGCAAGGTTGAAGGGAGATTGTTTTCTACTTGATTGAATGCATTCAGTGTTCTTAATTCATTGCATCCAGGAATGGTAGTTGGCTGGATCCCAGCTAACTTCAGGTATTCCCTTAAAATGCCTGAACTGAGAGTGTAGTCAGAGGCTTTTTACACTGTCCATGGGGAGATGAGCCCTTCCAGGAGACAATTCAAATCATCTGAGTATGGGCTCAGTCCTGGTTTATGACTACGGCCTTCTGAGGCTCAGGAGCACTGGGGTAAATGCCTCGTCAAGACTTGCACATTCTCGTCTCCACTGGGAATAGGAGTATCTGGATTGCCTAAGTCAATTTGGATTTGTTTTTACAGCCCCAAGGGACAGTGCTGGTAATCTAGGAGGGATGATACAAAGGGCTGTTCAGACCCTGAGTCTTTTTAATTAAACACGTCAAGCATACTAAATAATCCGTGCTGTGTTTACCTGAGTTTGGCTCTTGTTATCCTGATATAGCATTGCTTACAACTTGGAGAGGGAAATATTTCCTTTTATACTATAGTAGATCCTTTATGCTGCCTCCCCCATCCCTTGAGGAACCCCCCCTAACAAAAAAAACCTGCTAGACAGTTCTCCTCAGCTGCCTAAATCCTAGGGATACCGTTTCTTTGACACCAGGGTTTTTGGCACCTCTGCGTATCTTTACATTTGGAGGCATAAAAAATATGTGAAGGCTAGGAGACCAGGCTAAGTACGATGCCCCACTTGTCCACCCCACTCAGTTGCTAGCATGTTCCCTAGATGTATTTTGGGCTCCTTGGGCAAGCTACGCCTAGACACGTCTGTTCGAAGAGCACTGTGGGCTGGAGTCAGTTGGTGCCATTTGACCTTGGACCAGGGATTGCTCCCTGGCCTCTTTTTTTTAGCAGTATGAACAATATATGCTTAGTTACTTATGACCACAAAATATTACACATACATGAAATTCAGGCTTTTTTTCCCCCCTAGCCCTGATAAGTGTGTTCAGAATGGAAACGCTTTATCCACACCTGCATCAATGGGCTTTCTTTATTTGGGGATATTTAGCATGTAACTGACCTTGCATGTGCTGTACTGGCTAGAAGCCGCCTCTGGGGTTGGTTGGACCAGGTAGATCTTCAGTAGAGTAACATCCCCATGAAGCTGGTATCATCAGAAAGGAAAAAGAGGACATTTGGTGGAGAATATATTTGTCCTTAAGTTGGCTTTTAACCTGCTCGTAAGAAGGAAATGCCTGGTTTTATGATTTTTAAAAGACAATCAGCTGAAAAGCAGTGATTTCTACAATGTGGTAGACATTTTCTGAATGTAGCTTGTGTGCTGAAGGTTGTTATAGTTGTTTATTAAACTTTTTGGGACCCATTTATGGTGCCTTCTTTTGTGCAGGGTCACTTTCTCCACAGATGGTTTCATTGATGTCAGAATGAAATAAGGTGCAAGTGAGAGCAAATAACACAGCAGTATTTGGCCCTGGTCAGAAACTTTTGGTTCTACAGACTCTGCTGTCTAAAACCCATGATACCTCTAAATCAACAACCAAAAAAAGGGAGCAAACCAGTTTTGTTGCTTTATTGAAGGTTACCTAGAGCAAATAGTGAACCCTGAAGGGATGCTTCCCCTTTGACTGACTGATAGATAAAGAGAGAGCTTTCAGTCTTCACTAAAATAAAAAAAAAAAAAAAAGAAAATGTAAAAAGCCCCAGACAATGTCAGCTGAGTGGGTGACTACAGCTTGGTGTTAGACGTAAGCTGATACTGGAAATGTGTTTGGAAGGACAAACAGAAGGGCACATCTCTTCAAATAGAAAGAGGACCTAAAGTTGGTGGTTTTTTAAATGATTTTTTATCTAGAATCAAGAGATGCTTTAAAAATATATTTGTAGCTTGAGTTCATGTAAGTTCCATTCTTAAATATCTGTGAAAATATATTTTATTCTAGGTACGTATCTTTCAGACAGGAATTCTGTTTGCAGCATATTTTTCTTTAAAGGGTTTTGCATTTCTGCATAAAAAGCTTATTAATTATTTGTAACTGCTTGTCATCATATTCTGATAATAGAGGCCTGGTTAAGGATAACTACCACATCCCTATTTTGGGTCATATAGATAATATATATGTATATATACATATATACATACACGATTCTTGGTGCAATATTACCCAAAGCATCTCCTTTCTCCCTGTACACAGGACCAAAAGTGCAGGCACATCATTTATTGATAAGACAAAAAGAATGTAATGAAATTATCAATGTTCTTGAATTAATTATGAACATGATTAAGAAAGCTAAAATCTCAGGAGCCAGGATCTCATTACCCATTCAGTCTTAGGGATTGCTTTCATTCAGCAAGGCAAAAAGGCTTTGAGCAGTCCCACAATTGCCTTAGTCTCATTTATTTGTGGTAGTATTAAGGTTTATTTGTTTTCTGGTTTGCACTTCTTCTGAAATTATTTCTCTTAGTTTATTCATTTAACAAAATGTTCCTTCCTGTGCCACAGAAGAAGGTGACTATAAGGCCTACATAGGTTCTTCAGTCTGCAAACCTCCCTTTGAGAACATTTCTTTCAACTCACATTGCTGGAGCTCCTAAATATCTTTCAAGGTAAGTCTGAGAATGTAGCCAAAAAAGTTCTTTCAGATTTATGTCTGCAGCTGTACTACAGTACTGTCTGATTCCCATTCAGCTCGGAGCCTTAATGACATCATTATTACGCTGTCTGAACCAGATTTAACTTGGAGCCTGCACTATATTGTTGCTTATCTTCCTCCCTATGTGGGACATTCATTATTACTTTGTTTAAAAAATAATAATGAGCAGGCGATGGTGTCGCAGTGTTTCAGATTTTAAACTTTCAAAAACTGGGGAGACCGAATCAGCGTTGGATACATGCAAGCATGTCTATTTTAAATTCATTTCCGAGTCTAAGAAATTACAGTCGGGTGATGCTTTTCTTGCACAATTGTCTGAATGAGGAGTGTGGTGTGCAGCTGCCTTATTTACAGAGTCATAATGCACTGTATTGCTTAACAATTTTGACTTTTCCTCTTTACAAGGCCCTTCTGAATTTCTTGTTATTGCAGGGTTTGCCCCAAATGAATGTCTGAATGATGGGGCATAATGATTAAATTCTGGCAGTAGCCCTGCAGAAATAATGCACTTATGATTTTCAAAAACAGAAATAAAATCTTGTTAGCTCAAGAAGCAGAGATCTAACAGACTGCAGGTTTTTTTGGTGGGTTTTTTTGTTGTTGTTGTTCTCCTATTAATAGACATTTGATACATCTTTTTTTGATTGTTTCTGGTTTTTGTGTTCAAAAAGAAGAGAGGAATTTGTAGCCCTATATTTGGTACAAGCTATTGTCTACCAGAATAGACCAAGGACAGCAAAGAACATATTTTAGATTTAAATAAGTGCCGTCTGTGACAAATGAGAAAGATTGATTCCAGTTGTTTTCTCCATAATGCTTTGATATAGTATTTTACTGCCTTTCCTAATCTCAGTTAATAAATATAAACAAAATGCAAAGCAATTAATTTGCTCAGAGTATGTACATCACCTAAATGGGACAATCAGACTGAAAAAACAGTGATAATGCCTTCCTCCCTGTTGGTAACCTTGAAATGTAGGTTTACATTTACAGCCTGGAACAAAAAGCATGTACAAATACTACTGTTCATCTCTTCCTGTAGGTCTATAGACCTACCAAATGACAGTGTATTTAAAGAAATAAATTTAGAGCAACTTTTGTTAAAACTGACATGTGAAAGTAATTCATACTACTGGCATATACATCCCATGGCAATTAGAAAACAATATTCCTGGGTTTCTTAAGATCCAGGGATGTGGGTTCTTTAAATTTATGTCTAAATGAAAGATTTTACCCTCAATACAATTCTTTGCTGTCTGCTTCAAGATTTCATATTTTATTTAAAAAATGGCTATTGAAGATAATTTGACATACTCTTAAAAACTACACTCCATTGCTCTGGGCCTCGTTTTAGCTTTCGTTTTGATGGCAACTTTGCAAGTGTTAAAGCCATATATGATATCAAAAGCATAAATTCTATTCCTGTATCAGATAGAAGAAAAAAAGGATTTTTCTACTTTTTAAGATTTTTTTGAAAAGGTACTGAAGGTAAAGCTTTTTAATTTCCTCTCTTTCTGAAGAACTGAAAATATCTCTGCCTGTTTTGAGATTTCTTTCCCGTACCAGCCTTAAAAAGCAATATTCTGTTGATACAAGAAATTGATCAAGTTACAGAGCAGCTTCCAGTTTTATCAAGAGAGAGAAGTTCAGCAGCATATTTTTAGGTGCCATCTCTCCCTTTAGCACTTGGATATTTTCTGATGCTCAAGCAGAATAGTTTGGAGGATCAAATTTATTATCTAATAAGAAATATATAGCTACCAATAAAGGCAAGAGTAAATAAATAGATTGTCACCTGTATGGTATGAACCTAGAAAATAAACCTATTTCTTTAAACTATATTATCATAAGAAAATACAATGTTTTGTTTTATTAATGTTGCAATATATTTCTAATACAAAATTCATGCTGATTTGGTTATCTCAAAGAGTTCACGTTTGCATGAAGTACTGTGAAAGCACTTACTGAACTAAAATTACACTGTTTAATAGGAAATGTTTAAGTCAAAGAGTCAGTAAGAGTATAACCTTTTGCATTTGTGGAGAATGCTAAATTGCACTAATTAAAATAGT